>JAGKTI010000447.1:29467-63749 GCA_018397915.1 Birgus latro
GAATAATACTAACTCATTCATTGCATGAAGTTAGTCATACGCCATATAAAATAATGTTACGGTAGCCAGAATAACATTAATTACGAAAAGGTCTTTGTGGTGAATCTTGCCAAATGCTATATATTCCAAGAGAGAGAGAGAGAGAGAGAGAGAGAGAGAGAGAGAGAGAACTAAAAACATTTGCAGTCACTTCATGTTTGCTTCACTAAGGCAACAGCTTGATCACCAGTCCTCTACGATGCTGAAGTGTCCTTTGGATGAGAGAAGGCATTTGAGAATTATAGCCACCATTACTGATACACAACCCTACGTCACTCCTCCTGTTACCGCTAGACGATTTTATTCAGCTGGGTAAGTCGCACAGGGTTTAGTGTTTTAACGTATATTTTCACTTTGTTTCAGTACCTGTGTGAGGATGGCTCCATCATCCCCAGTGAGAAGCTGTGTGACTTTATCAACGACTGTTCAGATGACGAAAGCAACTGCGGAGCCTGTGACTTTGAATCAGGTAGGCTACTTGTCAAGGCTTGTGTCGTTTATGTTGTACTGAGTGTCTTGTGTGTTACTAGGACGGCTCATTGTACTGGTGTTTGGGAACGCAGACATATTGGCTACCTCAAGCTTTTATTAATCAACAGTGTAGTGAGTGGTCGTAAGAAAGCAAACCCCATAAAGCATTTTTCAGGGGTATGGAAGGAATGAAATGTTGCAAAGTAGTTATTGGTAATGCTGACTAAATCGTTCTTGCAACACAAAATAATTCTCCAGCTGAGTGGCAGAGGGAAGGGGGGCGCAGTACTCAACCTTGTGTATTTGCGTGTATTTGTATGTAATTCTCCTCTACCCACAAAATACTGATCCTGAACAGTAGGGTTAAGCTTCATCGATGAAATTATAGTTTCAGCCAAAAGCAGAATTCCGTGATTTTGAACCGTTATTTCGGTATTTTAGACAGTTCTAATACATTTTCTTTTATGTAATTTTCGTTGCAAAATATTGTTTATTTTGCCCTTGAAGATATGCTAACCTAACCCAACCTAACTTAACCTTCAGGAGCAAAAAAAAAAAAAAAAAATGCAACGAAAATTCCATGGAAGAAAAGTGTCTTAGAATTGTCAAAAATATCCCCCCCCAAAAGAAAAAAAGATCAAAATCTCGTAATTCTGTTTTAGTCTGAAACTCTAATAATTCCGCTTAATCATTACTTCCTTGTCCTGAAATTCTCTTCCTCGTCAGTTTTTACTCTGGTGTTTCTTTCATCGGTCACACTCGAAAACAACTTTATGAATATGCAGTCAGTGGTTCGGATTCGCAGGCAAATTCATATTCAAACCCCAGCCGTTAACTGATTTTTCTTTTCTCCAGAATGTACAAGAGGCAAGAATCTTCTCTCTCTCTGACTTCTGGAGAATGTTTCAAATCCATTGCATGAATTTTCTCTTAATAACTAACTCTCTGTCTGTCTATCTATCTATCTGTCTATCCATCTACCAATAGATATAGATAAATAGATAGCTAGGCAGACAGCATACATTTGAATATCAAGGTGTACTGGACTGCTGGAAATCGTCGAATCTCGCCTACAGTACAGTTTTTCATGTGTTTAAGGAATGTGTGGTTGGACGGCTCTCAACACAAGTTCGTTCGTGTGGGTGTTGGGACAGAACCTGAGTCAGCCTGATGGGAGTTTTGTGCTTGATCACACTCTGGGCTCAGACCAGGGTCACTTCCTCTATGTTGGTGAGCAGCCCAGTGACGACGGAGGCCCTGCACTGTCCTTGTCACCGTCGCTACGTAACTCACAGCTTCACTGCTCCGTGTCATACTGGTAACTGTGGACTGTTATTTGTTTACTAATAATTATATACAGTTACAACGAATATTTCACAAGTGCATGTACATACTATATCCACTTTAACCTGACCTAAAACTGACATTTCTCCACCTCGAGTACTCAGTTATAACAGTGGCTCAGCGCTAGAATACGGTGCTAGTCACAAAGAAGTGCTATGAAAAGGACACAGAACCGTAGCACTGTCTTGTTCTGCTATGGAGATATGTGAAATTAACCATAAAAGGGCAAAAATGTGGGCTAAGTTAGGGTTAAAAAATAGCATATTAATGGTAACTGTATATTTATCTGCTACACTTTTTCATACTGGTAACTGTGAATATCTTACAGTTCCAGTGACCTTAGGAACTGTACATATTATACGAGTATATATAAGTAAACAAATATATTCATATATTTATAGACAGACAGACAGTTGTGTATGTGTATTTGTTTCCTTGTTTGATTATTTATTTACTTTTTTGAAATACGCGAAACAATCAGTCCCAATTTCATTTCCTTTAATCGCCAAAAGACTACATGAATAATTTACGTATTATCCTTTTCATCACACAGCATAACACCAAAATATTGCTTTACATTTTATGATCAGGATTTCTTTCCATAACACTTAAAGGAAAACGCCAACTCCTGAGTAGTATTAATGGAGTAATGGCCTAAAATATGCTTTGTATGCCCGTGTACTGTAATATTTTAACTTATTTAAGCAATACACAGGTTGTTTAGAAACCGAACATTCAAAGCATTATCTTTTCGTCAATTAGTTTATGTATCTGTGTATCAGTCAATCTATCTAGCTAGCTATCTATATCTATATTTAAGTGGATAGATAGATATGGTTCTTTAAAAAATTGGGGGGATATAGTCTCCCTCAGGTGACAGTTTGTTTGAAAAATTTATATATCAGAAATAATATTCAAGTAGGATATAAATATTAATACGCAACATGATATTAGTGTAAGTCAGTCAGGTGTGATTTATGCACTGGTGTGAATATCGTAAACCTGAGTGCTTCAATACTGCAGGTACCGAGAGTCTTCAGAGCCGGAGGAGGGACAGTACAATGTGCTCACCTGGAGTGTCAGGAGAGATGAAGACGTCACTCCCATCTCATACCTGGTCAATAAAAAGAATAAGGAGTGGAAAGAAGCAAAGGTACATGTGCAAGGTGGGTCACGGTGGACAGTAAGAGACAGTTTCACTATTTCGTTTTTTTTTTTTTTTAATGTTTCCCGCTTTTGGATAGGATTTAACAGTCCATTCCTAAGTTCAAGCAGTCCTCTTACGTACTACACACTTCCATTTGTCAACACTTCAGCGCCAACACCCACCACCTATATTGAATCCATGTCATGGCTGTCTCATACAGGACTGGTGTACTGGTATTGGTGGGGGTGTTTTGCGACATGTCAGCAGGTCACAGGTAAAAGATCGTAAGGTGTCGATTTGCAGGCACCATTCACCGCTGGTTTCAGTTTCTCGTTCTTTATTTGGTCATACATATTTTCCTTGTCTAACACCTGGGGTACCTGACGTCTACCTTAACTTTCCGAGCCCTGGAGTACAATCCCAAGAGTGTTGAGCGCATTACATTCTTAAAATAAACGTTAGCTGCCAAAATCCTATCGTCCTTCTCTGATTTTGTAAGGTATCATTTCCTACTGAAGCACAGATAGAAGGTATCTCTTGAGTCGCTGCATGTAACATCGATACGTGTTTTTGGATAGCCCTGCAGTCGAATCAATGGGTTAATAGTAAACTAGAGGAAGTGTATATATAAGTCTCTGTAACCAGTCTGTGAAATACGATGTGGATGGTTTAAAGTGGAAGACCTGCCATTAATCATCAACAAAATCACTCTTCTTGTCAATCTTACATGAACTACGAAGTGTATATTAATTTTCACAGTTGTGTGTGTGTGTGTGTGTGTGTGTGTGTGTGTGTGTGTGTTGTGTTTTGCTTCTACCTTTACGGTTATCGTATATTTTGCTTTCCCAGACTGGACAGGAGAGTTTCAGCTGGTGTTGGAAGGGTTGACCTCAGCCTCGTACTCTGACCTCTCCGTGGACGACATTTCCTTTGACAACTGTGGTCAGCCTCAGGACGTGGCCGAGTGTCTGCCTCACCAAGTGCAGTGTGAACAGACAGGTTAGTTGGTGGCTGCTCTATCATCGGCTTATAATGTTACTCTGCATTATCGCTATAAAAACTTAATGTTGATCATGCAAGAGATGAATGGATACATATATTGAAAGAAGTTTTGACTACAAGACGGTACTATCATGATCAAGATTATACAGACACTTTATAATGGCTCTGAGGATGTAAAATGTTTCATAAAAAAAGATGTAAATGGCATAAATAGGAATATAAAGTGCACACCACGAAAACAGGACAAGGAAAGTTACTGACTGGCATTCGGGAAAGAATAAGAAGTGTTTGTAAATGCAGTGCTGATGCTAACAGCGAATCACTGAAAAACGTTATCTCGTCATAGTGCTTACTCAAGTATAACTGAAGTTCCATAAAAATTATACAGAAGACTTTGAATCTTCCTGAACAAACTGATGCTTTTGTGTTCAGGTTTGTGTGTTGACAACGACGTGGTGTGCGACAACACCAACGACTGTGGCGACTTGACTGATGAAGTGAACTGCGATGCGTATAGCCCCATATGCACCTTTGAAGAGAGTCAGCCATGTTTCTGGACACAGGAAAATGAACAGGATGATGCCGGTGAGTAACATATATCTCTGTTTAAAATATATATTTCACTTATTGATGATATTTCTCTTGCGCTGTTAATAAACTTACAATTATCTTAGTACTTCTGTTTATTCATGCAGATCCACAAATTTCGAGAAAAATCCAAATCTATTTCCAAAGAGAGTAGTAGGCCGGCACAGGTCGTTATAGTACCCCCGTGCTCCTCGAAACGAGTGTTGTGTGTGTGTGTGTGTGTGTGTGTGTGTGTGTGTGTACGTAACTCAGTTTTATCCGATATTAACCAAACATCGAGGAAATGTTGTAGGTCAGCCAAGAGGTTGACCTATTGATTTTGAAAACAATAGGTCAAAGATCAAGGTCACAAAGATAAGTTAAAGTGACCTAGCAAGATCAACTAAAAAGTGTTATTGCCCTAAAATGCTTTATAACCAGTCTTGGTGGAAGGGTTGTGGGTAAGACAAGGACAGAGGAATACGTCACAGGCCATGGTCACAGGTCGAGCTCATTTCGACCCATGTGTCTGTGAGTGAACAAAATAACTAAAACAGTTTTGTTATGATTTAAACCAAACTGATGGAAGTGTTGAGGATCAGCCAAGGTGTTGTCCTATACTTTTTGAGAACAAGAGGTCACTGATCAAGGTCACGTGGCAAGATGAACTTAAAACAGTTTTAATCAGATTTAGAGATAACTTCGAGGAAGGGTTCACGGTAAGGCAAGGATAAAGGTATTCGGTTTTGAGAACAGTGTCAGAGATCAAGGTTGCTGCATAAGGTCAAAGGTCAAGGTGTCAGGCAACATCATCTTTGACAGCTGTGATCCGTTTTGAGTCAAGTTTGACGCAAGTGTTAAGGGACAGGCGTGAATGAAGTACTCGTATATAATGCTATTATAAGAGGAATTTGTTGAAAGTAGAGGTCGAAGAATCGGCCTTTAAATCAACTGGTGGGTGCGGGTGTTGCAGTCTCTGAGTGCATCTTCTTGTAACAGATATGGGGGTATAAATGTATCCAATTTTCGCAAGCAGACTGATAACACAACTGTCGCCAGTCTCTGATGATGTGCAGTGGACGTGCAGCCTTTTGAGTTTTGAGCATTATGAAGGGAAAAACTCCCCCTTCGAGCACCGAACTAACCTATTGTTAACTTTCCTAAAAAAAAAAAAAAATGTTTTTTATTGTGAGCAGACATAATTGTCGTCAGTCTCTGATGATGCGCAATGGACGTGCAGACTTTTGAGCTTTGAGCCTTATAAAAGGAAAAACTCCCCCTTCGAGCCCTGAACCAACTACTGTCGGCTTTCTTTAAAAACAAGAGAAAAAGTTCTTACTGTAAGCGGACATAACACAGAAAATTACCTAAAACTGTTTCTTCATTGTGTAAGTCAGTGAGCTTATTAACTTGTTTCAGATTGGTTGGTGGGCTCAGGACCAACTCCTGCTGGCAAGTACAGCTGCTTGACTGGACCACCAGTGGACCACACCACCAGACTGATCTCTGGCCGGTATATGTACGTCACTCAGACCCCTTCAAGACGCGCCAGTGTCAAGCGAGCCTGGTTCATTAGCCCAGTTATGGAGGCTGGCATAGAAGAATTGTGTGTCCTTCGCTTCCACTTCTACATGTATGGAGAAAACGTGCAAGCGTTGAATGTTTATATACGGTGGTCTGTTTATGGTGATAAAGTGTTAGCGTTTGGCAGAAGTGGTGACCAGGATCAGCTCTGGAACCGTGGCGTTGTGTCGTCATATTCTACACAGTCATTCCAGTTTGTCATCGAGGGCGTGACCAACAACATGGACTACACAGATATTGCTATTGATGACTTGTCATTCTCAAGTGGTTGTATCATAGTAAACAAAACACTCCCAACTGGAACAACTCCTGTGCCTCCAACAGACCCGTGCAGTAATAATGAATTCTACTGCGGCACTGGAAGTGAGTGCATTGCTATGAGCTTACGCTGCAACTGGCAAACCGATTGTTCAACTGGCATAGATGAAGTAGAGTGTGGAGAATGTAACTTTGAGCTTGGGCTGTGCTCTTGGTCTGATGTTAGCAATGGAGCTTTTAAATGGAAGCGTCTACGTGCTGGTGATATTTCAGAATATGAACACCCCACAATTGACCACACTTTTGAGAACAGCACAGGCCATCTTGTTCAGGTAGTAGGTTCAGATGGTGATAGAGACAAAACTGCAATACTGAAGAGCCCAGAGGTACTTCAAGATGGAGGTCCTTACTGTGAGTTCCATATGTGGGTATATTTCAAGAAGAATAGTAATGTTCAGTTTACACTGTATTACAATTATGATGAACTGGGCACACACAACCTTCTTTTCAACATATCTTCCTTAAATGCTTCTGAAGAGATGTGGCAGAAAACGATTACTCCATTGAATTACGTTCAAAAGAATTACTACTTAACTCTTGAGGCCGTGCCAGTGTTTGATGAAGGAGCTCAGTGGGCAGATTCTAACTCTATCCTTGCTGTTGATGACGTTGAGTGGTTTAGCTGTAATGATGACCTTGTGGGTCTGGACTGCAACTTCGACGATCCCACCTACAACCGTGGACTGTGCATGTGGCGTCAGTCCGCTGATGACCAACAGGACTGGAGAAGGAGCAGCACTGAAGGTCAAGTTCTGCCTGACCATACCACGAGTGCCTCCAACTACATCTACGTTGACTTTAGCTACTCCGGCGCCATCAAGGGAGACAAAGCTCGGATGGAGAGTGTTGTTCAGTCAAAATTAACCTCCAGTAAACATATCTTTACCCTGTGGTACTACTTTTATGGTGAAAATGTTGGAAAGTTTAAAATCCTTCAGAAAAACAAAAGTAATGGGGATATTATGGAGTACCTTGATATAGAAGACTCACAAGATGACGCATGGCTCTTGTATGAGGTTGAACTTGAAAACAGTTATGATTTTTCAATGATATTAGAAGCGGAATGGGGAGAAGTAGGCACAGGAATGCTTGCTGTAGATGATATTAAGATGACCTCCAAACTACTCTCTGAGGGATGTGACTTTGAGGTAGACTTTTGTGACTGGACCCCCGACCCATCAGGCAGCACAGTGTGGGAAAGGAGCCGAGGAATGGACATGACGGGAGGTCCATCTGTAGATCACACAACTGGCAGTGACATGGGCTACTATGGCTATCTGATGCCAACGGGTAAGAAAAACGACACTGGTTACCTGGTCTCGCCTGTGTATGACATTGTGGGCTCGCAGTGCCTCAGATTCTGGTATCACATGGAAAAAGACAATGTCGGATCCTTAAAGGTTTATCTTAAAAATGAAGAGAGTATTTACACTCCTGTACCTATCTGGACACAAGAAGGCAATGCATATGCGATGTGGTCTCTTGGGGAAGCAACAATATCTGATGTACACAGGTTTATTGCAAGTTTTGAAGGCACAACAGGAGCAAACACCGAGGCTGTTATTGCAATTGATGACGTGGTGTTCAAGCCAGATTCATGCCCAAGACCTCATGAATGCAACTTTGAGTACGACACGTGTGAATGGTTTAATGTCAATGATGGCGGAGATACGCTAGATTGGGTAAGATCATCCAGCATTGAAGGAGGAAGTATTCTTGTCGACCACACCATAAACTATGAGACTGGACACTACATGACAGTAGATCTGGCAAACAAGGTGAAGGGGGACAATGCCAAACTGTACGGAGGTCAGGTTCCGGCTAGTCTTGGTTGTCTAAGTTTTTGGTACACGATGCAAGGAGTAGCTGATGCCACGCTCAGTGTTAACTTAATAGGGAAAGGAGGCGACGTAGTTCTCACACAGGTCAAAAACTCAACCTTACTCTACTTATGGGAGGAAGTTACTGTACAAACTAACATTGTATCCGAAACATACCAGATAATGTTTTATATTAATGCTGATGAAGACATTGCAGCTTCTGGTTCTTGTGCTGTGGCTTTAGATGATATATCGTTTTCATCAGACTGTAGCTTCAACACTCCTCCCTCTTTGACCACCACCCCAGTTCCCACACACACGCCTTCGCTGTATGACTGTGACTTTGAAGATGAGAAGAGTCCAACATGTAACTGGAGCCAGGACACCAATGATGGACTGGATTGGGAGTATAAACAGGGAGCCTCACCCACGGAGGGCACAGGGCCTGATGCTGATCACACCCTGCAAAATGACCAGGGACACTACATTTTAGTCAGCACAACAAATCAGGAGTCGGTCTCTGCCAGACTGACAAGCCCCAACATTGACACTGGGGTGAATGGCGCGTGTCTGTCCTTCTGGTACCACATGCACGGGCCTGACATCGGGTCCCTGGTGGTGCTGGTGTTGCCGTCGGGTTCCAGCACCAGCGTATCAGTCTGGCGACGTACCCATGAGCAGAGCAGGGGCTGGAGCCAAGCACAGGTAAGCCTAGACTACCTGGACTACACTGGACAGATGGTTCTGGAAGTGTTCCCGAGTCAGGGCACCAGAGGAGACATCGCTGTGGACGATATCATCTTGGATTTCAACTTCTGCCACACTGGAAGTGTATGTGACTTTGAGGAAGGAATGTGCAACTTTGAGCAGTCGCTGGAGGATGAGCTTGACTGGGAACGAGTATCCTCCCTGATGGAGAAGGATTACAATTTCGGTCCACAAATGGATCACACCAGGGACACAACCTATGGACACTATCTTAGGTTGCAAGGGGAAGGAACTGCTTTATTATACACAAACAGTTATCACCCAGACTATAAATGTGTTGAATTTTGGCTGTATTCTGATGGAATGATGAACGCCAATCAGTCTGTGGTGAATGTTTACATGCAGCTTGACGATTCAGATACACTGTCGTCGTTAATTACTATAACAGGTCTGTACAGTGACGACTGGAATTTATACAGAATACCTGTAAATAATGATATATTTTACTCTATAGTTTTTGAAGGACAGTCTCATGAGAATTCACTTATTGGGCTGGATGATGTAAAACCACTTGTTAATTGTGAATCAACACTAAAGTGCAGCTTTGAGAGTGATTATTGTGCTTGGAAGAATTATGAATATGAAGATACATCAGACTGGTCGTTAATAACAGGAGATGAACTCAGCAGTGACTATGGTCCAAAGGTTGATGCAACGTTAGGTTCAGCTTATGGTGGCTTTGTTTACTTTGACGCCACTAATGGTGCTCATGGCGGCAGCGCTGCCCTTTTGCTGGAAGAGTTACATCCAGGTGATTGGTGCTTAAGGTTTTGGTTCCATTTACAAGGCCTGGGTGATCTTAGTTTGTCTGTGGTTAAGCATGCTGAAGGTGAGGATAGTGTATTCCTTTGGGAACACGATGAAGTTATCCATGCAGACTGGAAGTTTGATCATGTGAATGTTAATGTTACTAAATCCCCCACCAAACTCTTCTTCTTAGCCATGTCTGGGGATGGAAAGAAAGGTGTTGTAGCAATTGATGATACTGATGTCCTACCAAGCCACTGCAGCAACACAACAGTTCCTGAATGTGATGTTATGTGTGATGTAGATACTTGTGTAACTCCTGAACAGATGTGCAATTTTGTTGTAGATTGCACTCAGGGTCAAGATGAAAGGTTCTGTGGTTATAACTGTACCTTTGAGCAGAGTAAGAACGAACACTGCAAGTGGATCAACGTGGACGGAAACAGCCAGGTGCAGTGGGTCGTGGTAGAGGCTCAGGACGACAACAACACCTTCGGTCCACCTATTGATCACACATTGGAAACTGGTGAGGGTTCCTACGTGGCTGTGGTTCCCCTGAGTTCAGATGGCCAGGACCTTACCTCTCCTGTGTTCCTCAGTCCCATCCTGTCTAACTCTGATGCTGAGTGTCGCATGACGTTCTGGTACATGGCGTATGAAGCAGCGGGAGACTCCTCGGGTTCTGGCGTGGGAAGTTTAACAGTTTCCTATAATGTCAGTGGTGTTACCACCATGATGCTTGAAATAAAGACTAGTCTGATGGACGAGTGGATGTTTGGCATTGCTTATGTGGGAAGAATTCGCACACGTTTTAGTGTCCAGTTTGAGGGAAAGAGAAACTTCGAGGTTGATGGCTTTATTGCCATTGATGATATTGCATTTGAGGAGTGCTTCTTACCTTCGCCAGGCCATCAACTGTGCGAGGACTTTTCGTGTAACAACAGTGCTTGTGTCTCAATATTTGACACATGCGACTTTGTTGATGACTGCGGTGATAATTCTGATGAAGATAATTACCTGGCAAATTGTGATGGGTACGTGGGTCGTTGTAACTTTGAGGAGCAGTCCTTCTGTTCCTGGGAAAATGAAGGTGAGAGTTGGCAGCTGAGTTCCCCAAGCTCTCAGGACATTACCCCACCACGTGATCACACCCTCAACTCAGCTCTTGGCTCTTTCATTTATATAGAGAGTAGTGACGAACATCAGGGCGAAACAGTTGCAAGATTAAGGAGCCCGATAATTAAAAGCTTCTCTTTACTGTGCCATATTCGATTTTATTATTACATGTTTGGCCCCGGAGTGGATAAGCTTGTAGTGTCTGTCAGAGATTCTTCCAATGGACCTGAGAACGAAATCCATGTCATAACAGGCTCCGTAGGTCAGGTGTGGGAGAGGGCTGAGTTGATGCCTCCCACTCAAGATTCTGACGGTGTGCTGGAGTTCATTCTGACTGGCTTTACTCTTAATTACACAAATGGAGTGAAATCAGTCATTGCTATTGATGATATCTCATTCACAAAGGACTGTACACTGTCTGAAGGACCTCTACCAACGGAAACTATTCCTGTAGTAACAACCACGGAGGATCACTGTCTAAATGGCTTTCAGTGTTTGTCAGGAGAGTGCGTCCCTTCAGCAGCAGTATGTAACTTCAGGGACGACTGTAGAGATGGAAGTGATGAGGCTTTATGTGCTGAGTGTGACTTTGAGGACGGACAGTGTGGGTGGTTAGACGTCAGCAATGGCAGGAATACGTGGCTTAGAGCGAAATCTACTCCATATGACCGAGACGGATACGCCATGGAAGTGTATGGTGAGGGCAGTGGCATAGAAGAGACTGCTAATCTCATCAGTGCTCAGCTGGGAGACACGCAGGCGTCTTGTATTGTCAGCTTCTATTACTATAAGATAAATGGGGATGACAGCATTCTTGAGCTGACTCTCTTGACTGACACCATGCAGATCTTACTGTGGCAACTGCTCACAAACTCATCGGGTGGTTGGCAGCACCAAGAGGTGGGCATCATGGCCCGTGATGCTGGATGGCAGCTTCAGTTTAGTTTAAATAAACTGTGGGAGACTGAGCATGTTCTCATTGATGATGTGCACTTCAGCCTGTGTAGTGTTCCTAAACCAGCCGTATGCGGAGATGGCCAGTTCGCCTGCAGCAACGGTGTTTGTGTTAATGAAACCCAACTTTGTGACTTCAGCAATGACTGTGGAGATAACTCAGACGAGTCAGAAGTTATGTGCCAGTCGTATCCTGACAGATGTAACTTTGAAACTGATTTCTGTGACTGGGAGCAGTCGACTGAGGACGATCTTGATTGGATGAGAAAGACAGGAGAGATGATCGCTGAAGGCTCAGGCCCAGGCTATGATCACACGTATGGCAATGGAACTGGTTTCTACATGTACCTGCAAAGTCTTAAGGGGTCAGAGGGAAAAAACGCCGAAGTCAGTAGTAGAAGTTTCATGCCTTCAGCAGGAGAATGTCATTTTAGGTTTTGGTATATGATGAGACAAAACAAGAACGCATCACTAAGGATATACGTCACGGAAACATCGTCGAATCTAATGAAGAAGGACAAGATATTATTCCAAACTACTGGTAACGACGAATACATGTGGATCAACAAGGACCTGCCCATTGTATTCACTAGATATTTCAAAGTAGTCATAGAGGCGTGGGCAGGTGTGGAGGTGCTTGGCGATGTTGCAGTTGATGACACATCCTTCTTCAAGTGTACAACTTCCACATGCGACAACGATCAGTTTCGCTGTAACAACGGAACGTGTATTTCTAACGAATATGAGTGTAACTTCCGAGATGACTGTGGTGACATGAGTGATGAGGCAGAGTGTCCAGTCTCCTGTGACTTTGAGACAGATGATTGTGGGTGGAAGGAGGCCACACAGGACTACTATAACTGGGTCGTGGCCAAGGCAAATGACCCTGGATCGGGCACAGATCAGACGGGTCCAGCGACAGACGCGGATGAGAACAGTGAGGGTCACTTCCTATTACTACATGAAGAACCTGACACACCTGAATTTGAGGTCGCCTTGGCCTTCACTCACTGGTCCCAGAACTCGAAGGCAGAGTGCAGTCTCCGTTTCTGGTACTATATGGACGAGGATCTTGGCTCAGATGTCATGCTTATGCTCAACTCCTCTGCCGGTGATTATACCATTCTGGGTCTTTTCAACGAGGCTACGGTGACTGGAACCATTTGGAAAGAGGCCAACACAGGTATTGGCAGACACAAGGATCCATTCCAACTATCCCTGTACGCCTCAAAAGCTGTAGGATTTGGTGGGGTGTTCGCCATCGACGGAACAGCATTTGACAGCTGTGATTACCCAGAGGAGACAGTTGGGGAATGTTCATCCATAGACTATCTCTGTCCTGTAACCAAGGTAAGAAGATCTCGTCTCATTTGTCTATAATGATTTTGGAGTATTACATAAAGAAACCATGTGTATAGTTTATCTGAAGAGGAAATAATATGCATACATAAATGCTTACATTTATTTATTTATTCCTTTATACCACATCTAATGCTCACAACGGTTCAATAAACGACCAGTAGAGATTCAGATTCTGCAAACACCTTCTTTCTCTCAAGTGAAATGGAAATGGTCTTTCATCTCTCTCTCTCTCTCTCTCTCTCTCTCTCTCTCTCTCTCTCTCTCTGTCAGTCTTTTAATATTGATGTGGAAGCACCAGTTTACACCAGCCACTGATGTCAGTCAAGCCTACGTTCAATGTTTCACGACTGAATTCTGAGACTAACACGAAGAAAATGTTATTTTTTGATGAAGAAAAAAGTTATCGTTTCATCTTTCTTTGACTGTTGTATCATGCTTTCTCGTGGGCATGACAGTGTAATCCTTTTTAATGAAAAAGTTAACTATATTGCAGAATACGGTATTTATTGTCGATGTTGTGGATGTGAAATGCTTTAGTTGATATAATGATACCAAACCCTTGTGTTGGCACAAACACCCTGTTGTAATGCTGTCCACAACAAGGAGAGGGCTTATAAAAGGTGCCGGAGAAACCCCACCCCTGAATCACATCTTTTTTATGTTTCTGCCCTGAATCGTGTTAAGTCTGCTCTTTGCTCTGCTAAAAATAATTTCATCCATACTAAATGCTCTAAACTCTCCAACCGAATTCTTCCCGCTCCTTCTGGCGCCTTGCCAAAAACCTCTCTAAGAACTTTATCTCATCATATTTTCCTCCTCTTTTCTACTCTGATGGCTCTGTAGCTATTTCTTCTACTGATAAAGCAGATCTCCTCGCTCAGACTTTCTCCTCCAGTTCCACCTTAGACGATTCCGGTGCTGTTCCTCCATCACTTTCCCCCTCTGACTTCCTCATGGCTGACATTAAAATTTCTTCAGCTGATGTATTTTCTGCCATCACTGGCCTCAATACTAACAAGGCATATGGGCCTGATGGGGTCCTCAAGAACTGAGCTTCTGTGATTACACCCTGCCTAGGTAAACTCTTTCGCCTTTGACTATCAACTTGTACCTTTCCTTCTTGCTGGAAGTTTGCTCTCATTCAGCCAGTACCAAAGAAGGATGACCATTCCCAACAGTCTAACTATCGCCCAGTTGTTTTAACATCCTGTGTATCAAAAGTTTTCGAATCAGTTTTTAACATAAAAATTTTAAAGCATCTTTCCTATCACAACCTTTTTTCTGATCATCAGTATAGGTTCCGTCAGGGACGCTCCACTGGCGATATTCTCACCTACCTTTCAGACTCCTGGTCATCCTCCTTTCGGGACTTTGGCGAAAGCTTTACCATTGCACTTGACATCTCGAAGCCTTTCGATCGAGTCTGGCATAAATCTTTAATTTCCAGACTGCCCTCTTATGGTTTCTATCCTTCTATCTGTGCCGTCATCTATAGCTTCCTTTCTGGTAGCTCAATGGCTGCTGTTGTAGACGGCCACCGTTCATCTCCTAGATCTATCAACAGTGGTGTTCCTCAGGGCTCTGTTCTATCACCAACTCTCTTCCCTTTATTCATCAATGACCTTCTAAGCTGTACATCTGACCCTATCTACTCATACGTTGGTGATTCCACACTTCAGCTTTCCATTCGGTTTCCGCAACGTCCATATCAGCAGTTACTTCAACAAACAAGTGATGAGGCTATGGCACACCTAATGTCTGACTTGGCTCGTATCTCTGACTGGGGTAAATATAATCTTGTTGTCTTTAGTGCATCAAAGACTCAGTTCTTACACCTATTAACCCGACAAAATCTTCCACAGGAGTACCCATTAATGTTTAATAATATCCAGCGTAATCCTGCATCATCCTTGAACATGCTTGGGGTTTTATTCTGTCGGGCCTTATCTTGGAAAGATCATATTACATCTCTTGTGAAATCTGCTTCCAAGAGATTAGGTGTGCTAAGCCGATTCTGCACCTTCTTTACCCCTGCACAGTTGTTGACTTTATACACGGGTTTTATTCGCCCCTGTGTAGAGTAGAACTCTCATGTGTGGAGAGGCTCCCCACATACAGCTCTTCTCAATAGGGTGGAGTCAAAGGCTTTTCGTCTCATTAACTCTCCTCCTCTTACTGGCTCCCTACAAACTCTGTCTGCCTCAGTGTTGCATCATTATCTCTTTTCTATTGCTGCTTCAATGGTCACTGCTCCTCTGAACTGTCTGCTTGCATCTCTCCACCTCTACTGCGGGCGCGTAGCACCCGTTTAGCAACAAACTCTCATCCCTTTTCTGTCCAGCTCTCTAGTGTAAGAGTTAACCGTTATTGCTAGTCCTTCATTTATGCAACAGGCTAACTCTGGAACTGTCTCCATCCGTCTATATTTCCTGCTTCCTATGATATCCAGTCTTTCGATCGCAGTGTTTCCAGGCATCTCGAAATGAACGGATCTTGAATTTGGCTCTTTTGTATAGTTTTTTTTTTCTTGGAAGGAACGGTTAGTGGGCTCTTAGCCTTTGATTCCTTCTTTCTTGCGTAAAAAAATAAAAAAATCCACAGGTGTGCGTGTCGAGGCAGGACTTGTGTAATCTGGTGGATGACTGTGGTGCTGGTGAAGATGAGGCAGAGGACTTGTGTTCAGAGTACCACCGCACCACATTTGAGGACGGATCCCTGGGGTGGTTCGCTCAGGGACAGAACACGGTTGACGATGATGTGGACTGGCTTCTCGGAACTGGCTCAACCGTATCAGTAGGTGCGTTGCTGAGGGAGACAGTATGTATGTTACCGGCATTGCGTGAAACTAAGGTATTGTAAAGAATGCTTAGGTATGCTATAGAATGCCTAGCGTTTTTTGGCAACGTATGGAAGCTTATTTAATTCTGACCTTATATACTTTCCCTAAGGATTTGAATAGAATGCCTAGGTATTCTATAGCATGCCTGAATTTTTACTTTTATTTTATTTTATTTATTTATTTATTTATTTATTTACAAAGTGTAATGTAATAGACAACAGGTGGGTTAGGTTGGGATAATCTAGGTTAAGTTTAAGTTAGGTTAGGGAAGGTTAGATAAACGCATAATATAACTTAGCGTTCTTCTAAATTAACCTAACTTATCCTGACCTAACCTAACCTAACCTTACTATAGTACTTTTCCTTTAACTTGGCCCAGGTTTTCGCCCTTTTGCAGCTTATTTCTCGTAGTTCAGAGGCAGAATAAGATAATACTGTGGCTCTACATCTTTTCCATAAGCACTCCTTCGTGACTAGCACCATACTCGGGTGTTAATCTCTTGTTGCAGCTTAGTGTTTGAGATGAAGAGACTACAATTATAGGCCAAGTTAGAGTAGAAGGGGTATAACCTAGCCTAATCAAACCTAGATTGCTGACAGCAGCCTGAATTAACATCAAACGTAAATGATCTGATTGATTTCACAGTTTGCCTATTTGCTGCAGTTTGGTCGTTTCACACACGTTGCCTAAACCAAACTCGGTAATCTACAGAATACCTAGGAAGTGTGTACAGATGATTTTATTTTATAGCTGGTCTTGAAGTTTTAGGGATTCTGCAGCTAGGCATTTTTACGTTGAAGGGTTTCCCCACTTGGCCGGTAACGTATTCACCAGATTAATTTAATTCGTTCACTTAATCAGCTACTTTATTAGAAAATATGTTTCCCTAGGTCTTTCTTCTTCTTTTTTCTCTCATTTTCTTTAATTTTTCATCAAGATTTCCTTATAGTTACACACCGTGGGTAATAATACACTTTTGGCAATTCAGTTCCTCGATAATTTGAACCTGACGAAGATCCTCAACCCCCTTCAGCTCAGTTGATGGCCAAATGTAGTAAAATTGGAGGATCATTTTGACTAGTAACCAAGGAGTAGTCTTTAAATCATAACTCATCTACTTTCACACACTCACAACTTATCATTGTATTCAGTTTAAGGGAGTGGCCCAGTTCCGTCAAGTAAAAAAAAAAAAAGGCTAACTAGAGGAAAGCTCAGAAATCAATCTATAAAGCTCGAAAGTCAGTCTCTAAATCTCAAAGTCAGTCAGTAAAGCTCAGAAGTCAGTCTATAAAGCTCAAAGTCAGTCTATAAAGCTCAAAAAGTCAGTCTCTAAAGCTCAAAGTCAGTCTCTAAAGCTCAAAGTCAGTCTCTAAAGCTCAGAGGTCAGTCAGTAAAGCTCAGAAGTCAGTCTATAAGCTCAGAAGTCAATCTGTAAAGCTCAAAGTCAGTCTATAAAGCTCAAAGTTAGTCTATAAAGCTCAGAAGTTAGTCTATAAAGCTCAAAAGTCACTCAGTAAGCTTAGAGGTCAGTCTAAAGTTTAGAAGTCAGTGCATAAAGCTCATAAGTCAGTCTATAAAGCTCAGAAGTCGGTGTATAAAGCTCATAGATCAGTCTATAAAGCTCAAAGTCAGTATACACACCTCAAAAGTCAGTCAATAAAGCTCAGGCTGTCTATAAACTCAAAAGTCAGAATACAAAGCTCAAAGTCAGTCTATAAAATCAGTCAGTCTATAAAGCTCAAAGTCACTCTATAAAGCTCATAAATCAATCTGTAAAGCGATATGCGCCACCTTCTTGCGCGTCATCGTTCCAGCAGCTTCACTGTCTCATTCGCTGTTCAGAAAGTGTTTCGACCTCTGAAGCAGCCAAAATTGTATGTCACGATTTTTCCGGGTAAAGTATTTTGCTTCATCTTTCAGCCTAGTTCAGAGTTTTGTGGATGTCTGTGAGCGTCAAGGAGTGAAGTTAATGTAGGTCTATTATAAGCGATGGTTGCTGAGGAATGTGACTCCCTCTGTGATGTTTTGATGAAACTGACTAGATCTGATGGAGGGGGTTTAAATGGCTGACTGCTGTGATGGATACAAAGTGGAGAACAGATCTGATGTGATGAATCTGGCATGTGTGAAAACAAAGTGGGCAGAAGGGACGATTCAGTGAAGTAAAATGCCTGATACTATGAATACCCCGATACAGAATATAAGATTAAATGCAGAGGTTACAAAAGAACTACATAGTGGCTTTTTTACCCATTCACCCAAATGGCTTTTTTTTTTCCTTATACCGCCACCAATATTTTGTTATTAATTTTAGGGATTTTTTTTCTGTAATGAGTTTAAGAATGAATAGATCTAGCCTCTCAAGTTCAAAAGTCTCCCCTGAGATTGAATCGTGGGGAGATAGCAAGAATAAAAACTAGTCATCAGATTGAAGGGGTTAACGTAAACAAGAAGGTGTCGGTGAGAAAATTTTGTATAAGTATATGAAAGGAAAAATATAAAGAGTGAGGAATATATGAGATTTTTATATGGACAGAAAAATAGTGACTGCGATCTGCCAAAAAACGTTCAGTAAGGAAGTGTGTACATTAGAAGACAGAAAAGTGTGTGATTAGATTATATGTTCAGAGAGAGAGGATGGATACAAACAGAGTGATAAAAAAAAAAAATGTCTGAAGGTAGGAGGCTGGGTGAAAGGCCGAGAAAATGGCATATGGTAAATGAACATATGAAACAACGTGATATGGAAGCTGAAAAAGCAAAGGAAATGATGTATGCCAGAAACTGATTCATAAAGTGTATCGTGAGTCACAGAACATAGGCTGCATCCCCTTTCTTTACCTAGCGGTTGAAGGAATCCTCTTCGCTCCACAGGCGTCATGAAGTATATTTTCTGTTAACCATTTCGTGAGTGAAGTGGGGCTGGGAATTACGAAGGCGTGATAGGTAAGGGAATGGATGCAAGAACCATACCAGTGAGTATTCAGCTGATTGTTGATATATTTTTTTTCTGTTTCGCTTTCCTGTCCCTGTGTCTGGATTCTACCCACTCTTATGTATTGCCGGAAGTTGATCTATGATGATGATGGTGATGTACAGTCCACGGAGCGATATATAGTATTCATTGTACCTCGTTGTTGGCAGGTGTCTCCCCCAACTATGACCACACTTACTGGAGTCCCCTGGGAAGTTACTTATACTTGGAGATCCCAGACGCCTCTGATCAGACAGCCACACTCATCAGTCGTTTTCTCCTGGCCGAGTCGAATTGCTCCTTTACTTTCTACTACAATTTTTATGGAGCTAATTTTGGCAATCTATCTGTGCTCATTAGGTAAGTATACATAACATATTTCCATATTAAGAGAAAATCTTACTTTGGAAATACGTTCTACTGAATGTTTGGTTTAATGGTCACTGAAAAGAAAGTGAATTTTTGGTCATTTTTTTTTTCACCTGAAGCTATTGTTAAGTGTATTATATCAGATCACCAGATCTTCATGGCATACAACCTCTTTTCAACGTATGTGTTTATGATCTGGTCAGAAAATACAACCAGGCGGCTGTGAATGTCATATAGATGCGAAGTTGAATTTGCAGTTGAAGCTTGCATCACAATTGTTGTTTATTTGTAGGGCATGTAATGTTACGGTGGTCCCAGGACAAGACACCTGAGATTCATTAAGTGTGCTTTGATATGAGGCACCTGGGTCCCCTTCGTTCATTGGAATCACGATAATTTGCCTAAACCACCTAAGCCATACGTTCAGTGGAATGTAGTGCTATGATGTTTATATTACTGAAGCACCTGACTCTCATACGTTCAGTGGAATGTAGAGTTGTGATGCTCAGGTAACAGAGGCACAAATCTTAATCGTTCAGTATAAGGTAATGTTGTAATGTTCATCTGTAGCACCTGAGTCTCTTCTTTTACTGGAATTTAGTGTTTTGACATTTATAGGACTAAGGTCAGAACAGCGTCTAGAGTGCATTACAGGCAGGAACAAGAGTTAGTCAACTGTTCCACTGCATCTACGTCACTCTTTGGGCATGTTCCCCAGTGTCCTCCTAACGCATCATATCAAAGAGCATCATCTGTGGGCACAAAAACATACCAGTCCTCTCTCAGCTTAGGGATACTAGCTAATAGAGGAAGTGGGAAGCAACAAAGATGAAATATTAGACGAACCTTTGTCCTTGATTGTACCTACAAGCACTCGAGTCTCATTCATTCACTGGTTTTAGTTCTGGTGAATTTGGTGATTTCGTAACGTGTCTTTATTAGCTATTTAATCTGGACATTGAACCTGAATATCATCCTATATGTTATTGATGCAAATGATGTTGATTTGAAAGCAATAAAATAACATTCAATAAAATGTTAAGATGTAACATGGAAAGTAAATCGCTAAGGAAGAGGTGCCACAAAGCCTCCTGTGTGACCTAGAATTCGTCTAAAGGTGTTAAAATATTTATGGGATTGAGGACGAAGCAGCGTCTAGAGTCCTGAATTGCATGAAGCTCAGTCTTAGATTCCTACTATCAGAACTGAGAGTGCAAAGGTGTGAACGAGCCTTTAGGGTCTGACGATAATTTCAGATGCCTGTGATGATGATGATAATGATGATGATGATGATGATGTCTGGCCTTTCCCTAGCATTCCTGGCTGCACTTTGCAATGTGGAAGGCTTGCTGACCACATCTGACATCTACACGTATAACATTCCACGTCCAACATTCTACATTAAGGGGATTTGCTTAGACGGCCATCTTCAGTTCAGTGGAATATAGGGTATGTATTTTTTCAGGACTGAGGACGGGACAACATCCAGGGTGCTGAACCTACAAGCACCAGAATCTCACTCGTTCAGCATCTGGCGAGAAGCTACGCTGCTGCCAGAGATGATGCCGACTGATGGCTTCTTCCAGATCATACTTGAAGGCCATTCAAAGAAGGACCATGTTGGAACAGTGGCCCTGGATGACTTTGTATTCCACCCAGACTGCAGGTGGGTTGGCAGTTATACGAGTCTCACCGTAAATAATACTGGTGTCACAGTATAGTGAACATTAGTGTCATAATGATACCATGGTTTATGGTTCTACAAACAGGATCTTTCTAAAATGAAAGAACTTCTCAGTGTGTACTTACTTGCATCACTGCACATTTTCATAACTAACATTTCATCGGATATTTTCCTCACGTGAAAATAAGCAGAGCACTACAATACTCGTATATACAGAAGAATATTAATGACAAGATGTCTAATTGTTTTTGTCGTTGTTGAGTAACCCCAGTCTGTCTGGCCGAGCAGACCCACAAGGCGCAGGCAAGCAACCTTCCCTGCAGGATCGTCCTATGCATTGAAGCCATGTTCCCTTGCGGAAGACAGTGCCTAACCACAGCGAGACGTAGGGAATCGTGTGGAGGTTTGGTTCCTGGATGATGCTGCATTTGTGTCCCTCAATCCAGATACCAGGAGCACTATAGTAAACTCTGCTTAACCCCATAACGTAGACACATGGTTACCATCCAGCTTTGTAAATGGTTTCATGGGTTGCAGAAAACCATGAGGCTTCCCACTCAGTGCAGAGCTACCTGAAGTGGAAAAAAGAGTAATGGAAAGAAGGATGAAAGAAATAGGAAGAGAGGAGGGCAGGCACAGACAAAGAATGATAAAGGTGAAGGATGAAGTAGGCAGCACTACGTCATGTTAGGGGATGATGATTACCACCACCTACCAACTAGGTGTATGATTGTACTAAATGATTTCCTTCCTTTTATGTTCAGGCTATCAAACGTCGCAACAACACCGATACCAACATTCAGTCCACGAAACTGCACCGAGGATGAGTTTAAGTGTAAAGACGGCTACTGCCTTCCTCTCACCAAGCGATGCAACTTTGCCGTCGACTGTCCTGACTCTGATGACAGTGATGAGGAGGGATGTGGTAAGAATGAGTCTGAAGTGATATTTGCAAAGTTCACAGTACTTACTAACCCTTTCGGTCCGAAGACGTCATTTGTACTTTATTTTTAATTTTTGATGCTACCACACTATGTTGGGAGAGCATCCTAGTAATGAGGAGTAAAAGAAGGTTTTCTGAGTTAAGTAAAACCGTGTGCAGATTGTAACAATAACACATAAAGTCTTGGGATAACAAGGAGTAAAATGCCTAATGCCTGAATAGCCAATATGCAAATGTAAAAACTGCTGTTGATCCCTAAGCTTACAGGGATCTCACGCTCATGGAGGCCCCACACACTCACATGAGATTGTGTACATACATACATACATACATAAATACATATATTTTGTAAGGCAGCTTCTCGGTTTTATTATTGATATCCGGTATTTCAACATGGGTACTTCAGTAATAGCAAAATATAAACGTATGCCTATCTCTGTCGGGCCATTTATGTCTATCTGTCTATCCATCTATATGAAAGCTGTGTGTGTTCCAGTGTCTGTCTTGTCTATCTGTCTCTCTTTCAAATATAGGCTATAAATGTGTCAAACCTCACAACTCCTTGGCTGTTATGCATCACTCTCAATTGAACAAAATCTTATGCTTGAAGAGAGTACTAGAGTAGGTCGTAATTCTCGCCTCCATCTCACACGCAAAATAGTCCACAGAAAATATACTTCATGATGCTTGTGGAGCAGAGAACGTTCCGTCAACTGATAGGTAAAAAAAAGGAAAAAAAATGGGGGCAAACAATTCAGCCCTTAATTATCGGGTTCCTATGACTCACCTTCATAGGAATCGTCTTTGGTAGCTGAATCAGAATACTAGTTATTTTAACCACAAAAGAACATTTAACTATTTGTGCCCAGTATCTGGTAAATGAGGCGGAACTGGGCATTTTCATGTTAATCAAGGGGGCAAGCCAAATGTTTGGACCTTTTAACTTTGTGAGCATGAGCCGATAGGTCCCACACACACCCCTTGACACTCGTGGGCTAAAGGTCTGCATTACCTTCATAAGTAAAATATAAAATTTTGCTTTATAACACTATTTCAAAACTCTCAGACTGATGAAGTTCTCAGACTCGAACACACTGGAACAGAAATGTGCATCAATCTGGCATCACTCTGTTTTCCCCTTCTTAGCAGGATCATCATTCTTTATTTAACTTTTTTCAGTAAAATACAATAAAGTTTCTTCTTAAGTCAAGTCCCCCTCCCCTTCCCCTTTTTATTATCCAGAATGTTCGTCCCGGCTGCTAATGTCTCTTGTGTCCCATTTTGGCACTTTTTTAAATCCAGGAAAGTCTAGGTTAGGTTAGGTTTGCTCTGTTGGTATCAGGTTATGTTAGTCAAGAGTTAAAAAATAAGTGATCATCCTAGGAAAATTACACTTGGCTTGTTGTGAAAAAAAAAAAAGGCATACAGAATGGAATTTTGCGTTCCGGCCTTCACCCTTTCACTGTGGTCAAGGTGCAAAGGGAAATGAAGTTGCAGAGGGAAGTGAAGCTGGAAAGAGAAGTGAAGTGCAATATTCAACTGGATGGGGCGACACACTTCCTCTACCCGTGTCGTTGTTTACTCGTATTGTAAGCAAACTTGAAGGCAAAGGAAATACCACACAGGTCCTAAACTTACCTGTGAATAATTTGTCTGGAATAAATGATAAGATTTTAATGCGAAATAATAAAGTTTTCAATTTTTCATATGGTAAACAATTTCTTCTGTGTCTGTACGTTTTTTATTTTACATTGCCGGATCAAGTTCATTTGGGTTCGTATTCTCGTCGGGTAAAGAAGCTTCGAAGCACCTTTTCTGTAACGATTTGTTTCACGACTTACCCATTATTGTCCTCGTGTTTGCTTCATATGTCTCTTTAATATCGACATAGATTGCATGAATAACACACAGGAATACAGTAACGGGGTTTAATTAGAAGTACTGATATACCTACATTTAATATTACTCATCTCTCTCCTAATATTACAGTGGACCTCAAGTGCACCTTTGAGGATGGAGATTTGTGTGGTTGGAATATCGAGGCCACTGTTTATCCCAAAAGGAGAGAGAAGGACGCAGCCACCAGTCCTGGGAACATCACAGATCTAGCAGAGAGGATGATTCTGTTCACGTAAGTCGATGGTTGTAAAGCAGCGCATTCACTACATTATTACTGTTATTATTCTTATTTTTTTTCTATTTTTATTACCCTTGTTATTATTATTATTATTATTATTATTATTATTATTATTATTATTATTATTATTATTATTATTATTATTGTTTGATCCCTTTCAGCCCTATGGCGTATTATGTATTTCATTACAGCTGCCTCCAGACTGTTTTATTTACCTTAAGAAAAACACTTCGTTGAGTGGAGACACAGCCTTTACTGATCCATATAGTACCATAGAGTCCTTTAAAACTGAGTTAAATCTGTGAAAAATCAGAATAAAAGTTACGTCCTCGGGAAGAAAGGGTTGAAAATTATGCATCTTTTGGAAGGCATACTCATAATTCAAAAATAAATATATGTTGTTCCATCCTTGCTTTGCCCAGAATTTTGTTTTCATAGGATTTGTGTAGAAATTCTTGCCTCTTCTATTACTGGCCGAGACAAGAGCTTCGGTGCACTCCTCTGTGGGGTGTCGATGCCTTAGTGAAAGAATTACGAAGTTGTTGTTATACAATAGAGAGGCATCTCGTCTCGTCTAACAATCTCTCTCCTCAACTATTGTTCTCATCTCACACACGCAGGGACACTGACCGCCAGTATCCTTTAGACACTAACCCCCTCAATCTGGCGACTTTTATTTCAGCTTATTCATGTTACCTCTACGCCATTTTATTGAGTTTAGAATAAGACTTTTGAACTGGAAGTGTTAGCAATACCTATAATCATCTCATTCAGTGTCATTTTTTTTTTTTTTTTATAAATACAGTGAAGAAGGAACCAAAGGTAAGAGGCCAGCAAAATTGGTCCCTCCAAGAAGATATAAATAAATTAAAAAGAACCAAAGGCAAGATCAGTTCATCCCGAAGTCAGGTGTTAAAATGGAAAATGTCTGGGTGGTGAAAGGGTAAAGAGTCTCGTGGGTTTTTTGCTCAACAGTGGTGGTGCTTCAGGGAAGCCAGTATCTCATCAGCCTTTGAATGCACTGTACTTGTGACTTCGCTTCAGTACTCCTACAACTCAGACTTAACTTCCATGTTCTTTAGGTGTTTTGTACCACGAAATTGTGATATAATGAAGGCTAAAATTGAGACTAACGATTGTGGAATGGTGTCCAGGTGGCAGGTGTCCCAAGGGTCCACGTCGGTTGGTTCACCCCTGCAGCAGTACAAGCCAGGAGCCGACCACTCCACCGAGGCAGTCTCTGGTTACTACATTTACCTGGCAATCCTGGGCGAAGACAAGGACGACTACACTGACCTGGAAACAACATTCTACTTTGGTAATAACAGATTTATGTTTGGAAGTACAGTGTCTTCGTTGTAGTACTTTATACAGTGTGATACGCCAGTGCCCAACCACTCACTCCACCACGTCAATACCCAGCCCATTCACTCACTAACACTCGACACCCACGAATGACCTACATCCTTTAATTTTGGAAACTGTGAATATTTTCTTGGGTGTTCCATGCACACTTCCTGAGGTGTCCTTAAGCTCTTTGGTCCTTTATCTATATGAATGAGGAATTTAATTTATCATGAAAAAGATGAATATTGTCACATGGGCTGTGTACTCTCCCTGAACTCTCCAATGCAGTTTCTGTGGTGCCTAAAACCTAGCCTGAGCCTGTAAGTATATCCACACAAAATTCCACTCCGTTATCTATAAAACGGGATATTTTTTGCCGGGTTGGAATGGGGGACCAGGGGTTTTGTCACCTCCCCAGAACCCTCAGCCCTCAAGCATAGTTTCTGTGGTACTAGTTAATTACTTTCGCCGTTTACTACGGCCTTGCAAATTATTATTATTATTTTTTTAAAATATGGATTATTTTTTGACGAGTGGTCATATTCCGCGCTGCGTCCCTTCCACCATACCTTGCCCTCCGTCGGTATAACACTCATTAACTTTCTCTATTCCATGTGTATACCCATGCAAATATTCAACACCAGATAAAATACTGTGGCCATGCAAAGTGAGCAGACAGACAGACAGGTGTTGTTGGTTATTTTATAGATTATGGAAGGTAAGTTTCTAGGTTAATGTGTACATATTTAAATTATTTGCCGAGAGTGTATGGTTATCAGGCAGGTTTTGTGGTGTACATGTACCAGTTGTTCCTGACAGGTGAGAGTGCCAAGACATGCCGCCTTGGGTTCTGGTTCTGGTGGTCAGGGCCGGACACTGGGTCGCTTCATGTGGTGCTGCGGCCACGCCAGGCAGACCCGTATGATGCCTGGATGATTGATGGAAGCTGGGACAATGAATGGCACATGGTCAGTGGTGATTTTATTCTTTCCGTTTTACGTTTTAATGACATGCCTGTATTGTTATTTGGCGTTTCAAGTTAGTTCAGATAAAAACAAAACTCGCTCCTTCAGTATATCTCTTGGGCTGATTTGGGTCAGAAACTTTCAAATTCGAATCAAGTTTTATCATGAAAGGTGACTGAGACGTTGATGAACAGAAGCTACGTTGTAAGATGGGGCTTTGAAAACACCATCAGCACGTCTCTTACTTTCCAAGCTCGAAGTTTATTTTAAGCAATAAGAAGTAGCCTACCACAAAATGCCTCTTACAAAGAAGGACACTGTAGGTCTGAATCACGTTACGTCCACTTCTAGAAACCTGGACCAATAGTGGTTGTAAGCAGAAGGCCAGGCAAGGTATTCATTTCTTTACCTTATTCTGCTTCCACCTTTTTCTCCCCTTCACACCATCTACTGATTCCCACTTTTTATTATCCCATTGCTGCCTGTGTGTACGGTATTTTTTTTGCTGCTATAACTAAAGCTTATATTTCTGCTCTTGATATAACATTATCCTCCATTATTCTCTTCGAAACTCTAAAAACCATCACTTTGAAGTTTCCTGAGTTGTGGATAATCGCCTGGTGTTACCTGGAATAAATCAAAATCACGTCTGGGGTTCAAAACGTGAAAGTTGTTTGTTTCTGAAATTTTATGTTATGATAATGAGCTCAGACTAACAGACAATTAATGCTTCAGATAACTGATAATGATGTAGTTGCCAACCTGTTCTATTTAATTATCCTGTTCTCTGCTACCTTGTCTTGGTGAAGGGTTGCTTTTTCTTCTCAGGAACGACGCTTTCCCGCGGGACACACCATCCTCCCTTATTAATTATAACTTCTGCTCTCAACATATCCATAGTCTTCCTATTTTCTTCTTTATGTTCCGGCTACTCAACCCTCACGCGCTTCGTCTAATTATTTCCTTTCTCCATACCATATGTACAAACCACATTCAGTTATTGTTATATACAGTACATCCCACGTCGTCTGTCGTTACACCACACTCTTCACATATCCCTTCTTTGTGAGTGAGTCCTCCATGACACTTCATAGGTACTTATGAGATCAACTGTTTTGGCACCCGTGACTCTTCGCTTCTGCCCCAGCAACTCTGCCAACTTAAATCACTCCAAGTAAGGTTTTGCTCCCTCACGGTGGCAGATATTAAAGAGGGTGAAGTAGTAGTTAACTCTTCTTAAGCGCTGCACCTCGTTAAAGTCACTTGATGATGTATAAACTCTCTCCTTCAGAAATACAGCCATTCCATCAAAATAAATGTCCGTATGTACTACTCACTTTAGCCCATAAGCCTTCCACACCTAGAGCTGTGCACAAAGTATCTGGTGGGGGCTGATCAATTCTCCAGTGACACAGATTGGTGCTCTTATGCCCGACGGGTCAGTTGCACCTCAGAGCTCGTAAAACACAGCTTGAACGTGTATAGTACGGCTGCCTGCCTACAGTATATTGGCCGCTTCACACTTGGCCGCTACATACTGGTACCTACAGCCATGAGCAAAAGTTCGCCACCACGTCTCTGCTCGCTATGACAATGGAAGGTGCTGTGTGAACCGTTTGTATGCCATGGATATTATGAAACACACACACAAAAGAGTATGAAAATGATAACTACTCTCTGTCATGTGGGAAGGAATGAGAAATATGGAAGGCACGACGCGGAATTAGCAGAGAATTTTTAACGAACATTTGCTTTTGGGTATACATACATACATACATACATAAATACATACAGTATATACCATTTACTGCCCCGGTATTGATGTGCAATTACTTGGCTAAGAAGGCATCCATTTCCGTTCAACACCCTTGATGGTGATTTAGTAAAGACGCCATCATCTGTCAGTACGTCACTATTCCAAAGAGGTAGGATTAGCTATGTGACTATACCTTTACTACTCTAAACTGACCTAAGAATTCCACCTCTCCATCTTGAACTTTGAGCTGAAACAAGAGATTAATCATTAGCGTATGGTGCTGGTCACGAAGAGGTGCTGTGGAAAGGATGTAGAGCAGTAGCAGTCTTTTTTTTTTGTCACTGGGCTACATGAAAGCTGCTAAAGGACGAAAATCTGGGCCAAGTTAACGTGAAGAGAGTATGGTCCTGCATTTCAATCGTGCCCATTAACATACAAAGGTTTGACAGGGGACAGGGGAATTTTCCTTTTATATTACACATTCTGTTGATGATGATGATGATGATGATGATAATGATTTAACACATTCATATACTCTACAGAATATGTTGCTGTTGTTCCTGTAGTTGATGATGATGATTATGATGATGATGATGATGATGATGATGATGATGATGATGATGATGTGGTCCCATTTTGCTCGATGAATAAGTGTAGTCAGAGTGGAGGATTTATTTTACTAATTACCGAGGAGACTCATTTCAACCTCAAAAATAAACCACATCGAATTTAAAGAAACCACAACGTAGTATTAATGTGGGAATCAGTTTGAATTAAGAATATCCCAGTTTTAAGTAGGAATATCCCAGTTTTAAGTAGGAATATCCCAGTTTTAAGTAGGAATATCCCAGTTTAAAGTAGGAATATCCCAGTTTTAAGTAGGAACGTCCCAGTTTTAAGTTAGAATGTCCCAGTTCCGTCAGATGAAAACCAAAGACTCTCCCCACACTACTCCCCCAGGCTGAGGTCGGTGTTGGTGACCTGCAAGATGTTGGTGTGAGCATACAGGCCCAACGAGGCGAGACCTACGAGGGGGGAGGGGGCATAGACGATGTGGCCTTTATTGAGTGTGTCCCCCCATCACTGCCCCCTGAGGGTAAGTTGAGAGAGAGAGAGAGAGAGAGAGAGAGAGAGAGAGAGAGAGAGAGAGTGTGTCTAACATTCTAAGGCTCCTATGACTCACTCTCAGATGAATAAAATTACCTAGTTCCTATTACATACCCTTACCAAATATAAAACTGCCATAAGCTGCAATAGAATACTAGAGTTATCCCCACAGTGAGAGGGTAATTGACACGTGATGGGTGCTTGATGGGTGGAGTTGTGAGAGAGGTCATTGTCGCCCATAGGGTCATCAGGAATTGTAGCTCCATAGCGGTTGAGAATTGGACCCATGTTGGTATGCGATATTTTTCTTATGATTAGGCAAAGAATCACCACCTGAAGGCAGTACATGAAACCCTGGGACGCTATGGTTCTATCTGTCCGTCTATCTATCCATCTGTCTATCTATCTATTTATTGACAGACACCTCAATCCCGTCAGATATGGCCAGAAACAAATCGCCTCCACGTTGCTCTGTCTTCTGCCATTTAGCCGCCCTTCCTCCAGCTCAAACTCCCCCCTCACTTATATATCTCTCACTCCATCACATCATCTCATCCTTGGTTTCCCCCTCCTCTTCACCTCCACCTCACTCTCACACACTCTTTTAGTCAGTCTCATATTCTCCATCCTCTCCACATAGCCTCTCCACTTGCCTTTATTAATATGCCTCTCCAGCGTTACTGAACCCCAGAGTTATCCTAAACACTGCCAGCTATAAATCAGTGTATCTTAGTACAGTGAGACAAAATTCACATAATCGTATTTCACATTGTCTCTAGTCTGCATTGAAAACACAACTATTTAATGCCTATCCTGTCTTAATCCTGATTTTAACTCAAGGCGCAGGTCTTTGCAGTGCTTCAATGAGAATGTTATTTTATCCCCAGGAATGACATGTGATGATCTTGGCCAGTATCAGTGCGACAGCGGCACGTGTGTGGACAAAGGTAACGTGTGTGACTACTCTGACGACTGCCTTGACAATTCCGACGAGCCGCCAACAACCTGTCAGACCTATGCCTTCCGGTGTAATTTTGAACAAGGCCTGTCAAAGGAATGGCAGCAGGATATAGATGATGTCACTGACTGGATTTTGATACAAGCAACTGGAGATTTACCGGGAGCTTTACCGCCAGAAGATCACACCACTGGTACTATTGGAGGTGAGGAGATAAACCAAGACTTTTTGCCGGAATACTGATTCAAATAACTTACTACTGAGGTTAATTCAATTGGCACTGAGTAATACTGTACGTGATCAATGTCATCTTAAGTAAAATATTTTGTTATTAATTTTGTGCTCGTCTGTTGAGGTCACTATATGGTGCTGGATGTGTCGCAGTCGGCCACAACGGAGCTGGTTGGTCGACTTCACTCACCTGTTATAAAGGGTTCCGTCAACGGCTGTGATCTGAGGTTCTGGTACCAGGCCACAGGAGTCATCTCAGGGTCCATCAGGGTCTATAGGTATGCTGACACGTTCCATAACTCAGCTAACTATAGTTCATATATAATTAGTGTCTCCCTGTCGCTTGGAAGCATTTCACCAAAGATTATCAGTCGAAGTTTTCATTAAGAATTTCACTCACTTTTGCCCTAGCTGGATTGCATTTTTTTTTCTCTTACATTATTAGCAAACTATTCTGTTAATACATGTCAGTACGGTCCCTCGACTCTATATACAGTGGTGTGTATCTGTCCTCCAGCACTACTCTGGTGCGTCCACACTGTCTATAAAAATAAAAATGATAATGCTACCGTAGTGTAACAGTGTAATGAAAAGTTTAAAATTGCGTGTTGACGTGCACAGACGCAGTTCATTCTACTCCGATGGGTCCACACTGCTGGCCACTATCACCAACACCGCCAAGGATGTCTGGCTCAAGTTTGCCAAGACTGTTGACAACGACAGTCCGGCTGATCCAGACTTCCAGGTAGGTTATAATGAATGACTTTAAATTTGTTTTCCACAAAAATGTTTTACCCCCTTAGCTAAACACTGAAGATTTGATTCTTGGTGCTTACAAGATATGCCATGTTAATTATTTTTATGTATGTATTTATTTATATACTTATCTAGCATACGGTCAAGCAAAACAGTAAATCACCTATTTTATTCTGAGAAGCAAAGGTCATTTTAATCCTTATCTAACAGTGCCTCAGGATATGCTTCTAAAAATGTACAACCATAATTCTTTGCCACTTAAAATTTTTCCCAACATTAATTTTTTTTTTTTTTTTACAGATGGTGTATATAACAAACATAATCCCTTTCTCCTCCTCCTTTTAAATATCTGTGTCAGCCATAACACTGGTTCAGATTATGACTCAAGCCCATTCTGTGTACTGGGCTTCCTCAGTGTCCTCTCCTGGGCAGTATGTTTTATATTTGAAGCAAAATTAAAGACCACAAAGCTGACAGCTTGCAGAATATGTCCTTTCCAAATCGAACTGAAGCAGGAGAAAGCCAGATTCAAGAACCGCTACTTTTGAGATGTCTGGACACATTGGTCTTGTAAGACTGAGTACATACATAAATAGAATTACATAAAAAGTACAAGGGGGTTATTGGAACATTATGATGTTATCTGTTGGGGAAAAACAATTAAATTCCCCTAAAGATATTTACAACGTGTGTGAGAGAAAAGGAAAAAAATAAAAGGAAGATTCTTCCCCGCCCACCACACCCTTCAGCAAAAGTTGGCAGAAAAAGAGGGCAGCTGTAGAAGACCTAGATAGATGGGGAACCTCGTGAGTTTCACTATACTGAAACATCAGATGGGGTTTCATTACGGAGAAGCACCTTGCACTTTGAAATCCATAGGGAGCTACGGTGAACCAATATATGGGGTGTCACTAAAGCTCCTTGCTTGTGAAAACCAGTAAGGAACTAAAGCAAAGCACTATAAGGGGTCTTGTTAGAATGAACCCCCTTCCTTGTGAACATTAGACTTCACTGACTGATGGGCCGCTCATAGAGATGCTCTCTTATCTAAAAAGCACCATGACTGCTAGAAAGAACAAACATGGCTATTTTTTTAAGCGAGACGTAGGAGCAAGTTTTTAGACAACAGAATCTCTAATCTACAAATCATAAAAAGGGGGGCATAGACAATCGAAGAGGTCCTTAATTAACAGATCACCTTGCAATCACCTGCATGCATGTAAGCTTGGTAATAAAAAGCATTCAGTTAGATGTGTCCTGTACTGTCAAAATATTGGTAATGCCGAATTTCAATTGTGCTTATAGTTTTTGCACTCACGACTGTTGCTAGTAGGTTATTCCATTGTTACATGATACAAATATTAAAATATTTTAGTACAGTATATTAATATTGTATCAATTATCTTTGACGTCATATCATAATTTCCAGTTGCAGTATCATTCTCTACGTCGAATAAATTTTCATAACTCACTTGTCGTATTTAACAAGAATTTTAAGTATTTGTAATAGATCATTCAAAGTCATCGCTTTATTAGATATTTCGTATCGATCTTTGTAGGTAAGTTTCTCTCGTTGCTCCTTGGTGTACTGTGTCGAATTTGTTTTCACCCTTAGTATGGTTTAGGGACCAATGCTGTACACAGTGTTTCCGTCTCACTAGTGGTGTCTAAAGTATTTAAGGCTTTTTGAAAGGAAGTGGATGAATTTATTAGCTTTGATACTCGCTGCTGTCACTGTTTAGGATTTTTCAAATTACTGGTCGTAAATACTTCTAGATCTCTTTCATAGTAAGTTTGTGCGGCTTGACCTATTACTGCAGAACCCCTGTTGACTGTCTGGTATGAGGTTTTTAAAGTGACATTGACGTTCTCATGTTTAGAAATTATTTTTGCTATTGTATTTATCCTTATAGACATATTATTCTGTATATGTAAATAAACTATCCTTGGTCTTATATTACTCATGTTGTACAGCAGCGATGACCTCTGTTGTTATGCCCCTATAAATCTGTTATTATAATCAGTCAGTCAATCAGTCAATCAATAAGTCAGTCAAACAAGTCAGAGGAACACCACTGTGATAACTAGTAAAAAGTTGGCCTCTATTACTGCGACAGCTGAACTACCAGAGTTGTTGTTCGGTTGCCATCGGTGTCACTGAGGTGGAACACAGGAGCAGCCGAAGAAACCGATAACCCTCACCAGATCCCCGGTAAGGAAATGGGAGAGGATGGGTACCCTGTCCACTGCACTCCCGGTGGGTGGGGTGCCCGGCGACACCAGCGGCTCTGGGGCACCTCACTCCACCGGGACGGGATAGTTAGGACGGTTTGACTCCCAGGAGATCCCCAGGGTGGTGATGCCACCGCGATAAGGCGTCCCATCGCCACTTGCAGAGAAGGGAACGTGAAGTGAAGATACACAAAGAGAGATAAAACGGAGTGGAATTTGGAAATTAAAGATATAATCTCCCTATAGACATACTTCAAAAATGTTTTTTGTTGACAGGTTGTAATCGAGGGAGTTGTAGGCTTGGAACATGCAGGACATATTGCCATTGACGACCTCTCAATGACACCTCACTGTGAACTCGCATCCGACCAACACCTGCCAGGAAGCGACCTTACCACCACTCCGTCCTCCAGCTGCCCTCAAGGGATGCGAACCTGTGCCAATGGCAAATGCTATGACTCCATCGAAGCATGCAACTTTATTGATGACTGCGGTGACGGCACTGACGAGCTTCACTGTTGTAAGAGTCACTGGTTTTGGGAAGAGTGCTGTGGATATAAAACAAAGTGCTTAAATCCTTCAGTTGCCGAGAGTCTTTCCATCTTATTTTTGCTACTTCCAGTGTTATTCATTTAACTTCCGTGAGATTTTTGAACTGCAAGGGCTACACAAAGGCGTCATTAGCTCCTTCATTGCATTTAAAATAAATTAATAAATACATATATAATACAGCATTATTCATTG
>JAGKTI010000447.1:73249-90587 GCA_018397915.1 Birgus latro
CTTAACCACATCACCCTGACACCACACACAGCACCACACTTAACCACATCACCCTGACACCACACACAGCACCACACTTAACCACATCACCCTGACACCACACACAGCACCACACTTAACCACATCACCCTGACACCACACACAGCACCACACTTAACCACATCACCCTGACACCACACACAGCACCACACTTAACCACATCACCCTGACACCACACACAGCACCACACTTAACCACATCACCCTGACACCACACACAGCACCACACTTAACCACATCACCCTGACACCACACACAGCACCACACTTAACCACATCACCCTGACACCACACACTACGAGTAATAACATAACAGGAGCCCCTCATATGACCACAGCAACTAGGGTTGTACACCTTACTTACATCACACTACACTTACACCAAATTACACTTGTACCACACCTCCACTAACACCACACTTTACTTAAACCACATCACACTTACACCTTACCACACTTACATAACACCACACGTGCACCATGCCACACTTACACCACACCACATGTGCAGTACACCATACATACACCACACTTACACCACACCACACTTACACAACACCACACTTACACCACACAACACACCACACCACACGCACAGAAACACACACCACACTCACACCACACTTACATCATACCACACATGCACAACACCACACGCACACAAACGCACACCACACTCACACCATAACTCATTCACACCATACTACACTTTCCCATACATATACACCACAGTTACATCACACCACACTTTCACCGCACCCTACTTTAACCACAATTAAGCCACACCACACTGCACGTCACATACACCACATCGCACCGAACACACACTAACACCACACTCATACCACCTATATCACAATCACAAATAACATCACACATCACACAAAACATACAGTATAATATAACACACATACGCGACGTAAAGAGTTCCTACCTGCTGTTTTCAAAGGAGTCTCTTAAAAATGATGCTTTGAACCATGAGTAATTTCATAAAAGATTCACCTATCCATCTATCTATCTATCTACTGCCAGACGCCCCAATCACGCAAGGGGTAACCACAAACAAACCACCTCTAAATCGCCCTGTCCCCCGCCACTTCACTTCCTTTCCCGCAGCCCACACACCTCTCTCTCATATACCTCTCCACTCCATCCACTTGATCACTGTATAAATCCATATTAATTTCAGGTATTTTCACGTAAATCTTGTGCTCATTCTTCAACAAGCTAGATAAGGTAAAACAGTATTTATTGCTTTGCTTCGTATCATACAAGGGACATAATACGATATGACTAGTTGTTCAGATTGTCATATGTTTACAACTGTTCATTATACAGGCTTTCACAGTAGAGTTCCTGGGAAAAAAATGTAATTAACAGGGAATATAATCAAGAAGCTCATAGGATTTGTAAACTGGGGGAGTATAGGTGTTTCTGTGGTAATTGTTGTACCATAGAGTAACAGGTAACAAGGGCTGCAGTTTGGATTTCTTAAACTGACAGCAGCAGACTATGAAACGCCATTGTGCTTAACAATATGGCTTCCTTGTAATCGGGATGCCACAAAGATTTATCATGTTGGCTGAAAGATGCTTGAGATTTTTCTAATTAACCTTCCTCTTTTTTCAGTTTCATTTTTTATAATTAAGTTAAATATATTCATTTCCACATCTCCATTGTATTTCAGTGGGGAAAAAAAAAAACATCGGGAGACATCATCTAAAAGATATTACGATGATGGCAAATTGGTCTGGTTTGGTTTGGTTTGGTTTGTATTAGCAGTTGTATATTTGCAAATTAAAAGTGAGCCTCTTGCCCCTGCACATATTATCTATGCCCAGGTCATAAAGTAAACCATGCAAATAAGCCGAAAATTATATTAAAAATGATGGTAAAGGAAAAGTATTACATCAGCCAAGTTAATAACAAAATCTGTGTTCTTACATACGGTACATTACACAATATTCCTTATACAGTAGAAACTTTTAGAAAGTTAAAAATAATGTTCCTGACATTATACGATAAGAAATAAATATTCTGTGCAGTGTCAGCAGTGATTAGCAAACAGTTGATTTAATTGCTTTCAAAATGTCCTGTAGCATTAACCTTCTTAAATTTCGATAACATTTTAATATCATACTTAATGCATAGAAATAGAACCTTCTCAGTGAAGTATTGTCTGCATCCTTATGGCTGAATTATCTTGTATGTACACACCTCAGCCTTTCATGGTTATACTGAGGGACAATCACCATCATCATCACCACCTCTCCTATCTTTTTCACTCTGACCAGTTGGCTGTGAGATACTTCCATCAAATCCCATCAAATCTCCAAATCTGATGTCGCCGTATTGTTCCCTGCCTCTTTCACTGTGCGAGTATGTCTGGGTTGCTTTAGTTCTACAAGGCAGCGTACCTTTCTAAATTCATAGCTAATTTCTGACTGAAGTGAATATTTCTCGTACTTTCATCTTTCCCATTATCCAGAAGCCTTTTTTTTTCTTATCTCTGTATGACACCAAACCTATTTCCGTTGCTCTCAACACTGTCAGGTCCAAGTTCCAAGGATTCTGTTAGACTCCACATTTGCAATCCACAAGTTAGAATACGAAGAACACACTGATTATACAACATTCTCACCTGACATAATGACAACTGCTTATCTTCGTGTACTTAGTTTATTTTGAGCTCTCCATTACATTCCTATTCTTCGTTTGATTCCATTGTTATGAACTGGGTTTGCATTAACTGCCTGCCGTACGTACACTGCATGTACACTATTACTCATTACATTATAGTTCTTCATCTAATTTCACTGGAACGGAGTAAATACATCACCGAATAAAACCTTTTGTCTTCTCCATATAAATAATTTAGATTCTTCCTGTTTAGTTCATCTGTCGTTCCACAGTAATTCCTCACCTGATTCACTTAAAAATACTATGCCATCAACAAATCTAATAATGCTCAATTGCCCCTCGTTAATGCCAATTACTTTTTCATCCCACTTTTATTTTCTGAAAAGCTTTCCTAGGCATACTGTGAATAACATTAATATATTGTGCCTCTTTGTCTTACAGCTTTCTTTATTGATGTTTTCAAGCTGTGGAGTTTTTTAGATGACTACTATCTTTTTAAATATCATCTTGTACTACACAGTTGCCTTCTTCACCTTGTCCTCGAATTCCTGTCATCCTTGCAGCTGTTTTGGCTGAATCAGATGCTCTCCACTATTCAGTCAAATGCAGAGTTCAAAGGTTTCTTATATCCTGAAATTTTCTTCATCACTTCATTAATCCCTTCAATCCAATGACGTATAATCTACCTTTTCACCACCTACAAGCTACTGTAATCAGTTTAGAGGATATTTTTTGTAGTGGGGGATTTAATGGAGGTAATATCTAGCTTCTGATTTTCGAAAAGCCTCCCAAAAGTTGAATGTAATCATCTAAAAGTTGAAAGAGTAAATTTAGTAATAAATCATCATAGCAGAGAAGTTAATACCATAAATATGGACTGTTGTCGAGTCACACCGTGGAAATACGCCCGGGTCTTTTGGCTGGTTTGCATCTAGTGTAGGACTGCTTCAGTTTGTTAGGCATTTGCGAAAAGATTGTACATACAGGGAGAAGACTAACTGAACGGTATTACTTGAAGTCTTTCATGTAACTTTTAATATGATGCCTGTCAGGGGAAAATGAGATTTTTACTCTGGCGTGTCGCCGGATGTCAGGGGAAATTTAAGTATTCCCAAGAAATAATGAATTATTGTATAACTGGTATACAATGTATAGCTAAGTGTGCTATGTCAATTCTCTAGGGTCGAGAATTACAAACTTCCTCAACGGCACGCAGCAGAGAACTAGACACTCTATTGAGCTGCAATATTGTACCGTTGGCCTATGAGAAAGTTTCTTCTCCCCCCCAACAATAAAAAAAAAAATATAATAATAATAATAACAGGCTCTTGGCTGAGCCAAACTCCTAGCTAGCACAGCGGATTTAAAAGTGATGTCAAAGCTGGCCTAAGTACCGGCCGTGATTTAATTCAAAAGTTGTGCTAACGCAGAGTAGCAAACTGTATTAATTAATAGAGTGGAGTAATCAAACACAGTTAACAAACTTTAACAAAGCTCAAGAAAAGAACTGTGAATTTATTAATTACAAAGAAATGAATTTACGTTACATGAATTTCAAATCAAGTAAAGGAATGCACTCACTCGCTCAAACACTCAGATAACGGCTAAATATTTCAAAAAGCTTAGCCTAGGAAAAAACCAGAAAATACTGATCGGTATGGATGAAACAGAGCTGCTGTGACGATCACCAAAGTGGGTGGGGCTGCAGGAGACACGCCAATACAAGCTGAAATCTGAAATCGCTAAGAAAGCACAGAGCCTAGAAAGGCGTCCCGCGTCGCGCCGTGTCTACAAACAAACTAAAACTGATTTGAATCGGCGGCGCGACGAGCGTGGGAGGTGCGCGCGCCGGCGTGTAACGGCTACCGCGCCAACAGACAATTCAAATTTATGGGACGATGTCACGACTTACACAACATAACGTTACAATGTAGAAAATTCGTGACAATGCCGAATAAAACGCTTCTTTTCCATTATTCGGGTACTGTTTTGACTTTTAAGCATTTTCTAAAAAATCTTGCTGGTTCATTTAATGCAGAAGCCCTGCATCACTAATTAGAGCAGTGGTGACCACCTCTTGCCTTACCCCTCTTCCTTCCTCTTGGAGTAGTCTTTACTTCTGATGTAAGGATGGTGATCACACTGTGACCAGCATTTCTCCATCCTGAACGGACACTTTGACAATGATATCGCTACTGTAAAGTTTGGTATGGAATTCTTCTGTGCTGGCAACTTCATTTCTGTGCATCTTTAGTTTTCCGTCAGTCTTTCAGAGGAAATATTAGTTTCATCCTATATCAGGTCTGTGCTGTGCTTGGTTGCCTTCAGTCTGCCTCTTGTTGGTCAGGTTTTCTCTGTCCTGTTCATGTTAAACTTCTGCAGTATATATATTCATTATTCGTTTGGTTGATTTCTTTCCTTTACCTCTGCTGAAATAGTATGATATCTCATTGTCCTCAGGATCATGTCCCTTTCTATCTCAGACGTTTCTTTGTACTTCCTGAGAGTGTGCTGTTGTTGTGTTGGGGTTTCTTACCTTCCACATCTGGAACTGATTCATCCATCTCACTGCAGAATTGTTTGGTTGCTTCCAGCATCTATTCTGTTCAGTGTAGTTACATTACTCACTGCACCGATAAGTGTTTAGTCAGTAAGGATTATATCCGATTCATTCTTTGACTGCCTAGTTCCTTGTCAGTCAACGTCTTATTTTACTTCCTTTGAAAGAAAGTATTCATTCATTCTGCAAATTTCACAAATATTTCACGTCTCGCATACCGAATACCCATTCCAATTGTCCTACTGAGCTTTCACCTACTTTTTCTTTCCTACTTTTGCATCACAGACTCTGAAAATGAATACTGAATTTTGTACTTTTCACAGTAACCAGTATATATTAGTAACGTATAGTTGTAATACTAAGATTATAGAATTTTCACGTGGGTTACGTTACAGGGTACTACCTGTACATGTCCAATGGTTATGAGCCACCAGGCAGGACTGCTGTCATCTCTACTGGAGTCAAGTACCCTCCTTCTGAGGGCATTTGTTACGTCCGCTTCTGGTTCAACATGTATAACGATGACCCACAGGCTAACATTGGTACACTGAGACTCTATCTGGAAGGTTAGTATCTTTTAGCTACGGTATATTAAAGACTACAGCCACCCTGGTATAACATAATACTTATCAAAGTATATAGAAGCAACTGTCATAATATGCAATTGTGCTTTACTGTGTTGTCCTTCATAAACCTCGTTTTGCAGATGATTCTGGACGACGGTGGACTCTGTTGTCTCTCTCTGGCAATCGTGGGCAGAGCTGGGTGGAGGAAGTGGTGCTGGTGTCATCCATTGAATATTTCTATTTGTTGTTTGAGGCTGAGACAGGTGATGAGCAAGCGACATACATCGCCATAGATGATTTCTCAACAACTGAGGTAACCCGTTGTATTCCAATCCATCATCATCACAGTCATCATCATTTTGACATTTTTTCCTGTCTAAGGATGGGGTGGGGAAGATTCCAGGAATATGAAGGAGAAAGTATGAAAACTAAAACGTTATCAGCAGCATGTTCGGTTTAAAGGAGTACATAATAATTCATACATCATTCAAATCCCCAGAATCCTGGCTTCACCTCACAGGCCTAACTAGATACACGAACATAGACTCATGGACTGAACTTCATAAATTAATTTTACTGGAGCTGTTGATATGAAATACTAAATGGCTCTGTACAATACTTTTTTATCCAGATTAATTGGATATAAATGTTCCAGGATTGTGTGACTGGCGTAGGACCACCCATCAGCAACACAACCTGTCAGACTGGTGAAGCGATGTGTTACACCGGCGAGTGTCTGCCGCAAGACTTCTTCTGTGACTGCTTTATTGACTGTATTGATGCCTCCGATGAACATGGTTGTTGTAAGTAAAGAACCATCTTTTATGGAACTATAGCTGTTTTTGTGTGTGTGTGTGTTGATGGCACAGTTCCGCAAATTGTTTTAATATCAGAATTATACCCATACAGGCTATGAAAGGGTTATATGTGGAGCTTTTTTTTTCTTGTGATAACCTATCAGTCTTGACAGTGTATTGGATAAGTTTAAATTACAATAGAATTAACTAAGTTATGAGTTCAGAATGTTGTGTACAATGTGCTGATAGTAAGGTAGTAATGAAGTGTGCTGTCCTTGCCAGCAAACACGTGCCCAAGTACAGCTACAAGACCAACCACCACCACCACACCACACTCCACCACTACGCCTCCTACGTCCACACTGGCGCCATATGCCTGCAACTCCACTTACGTATCCTGTGGCGACAGCGCTTCCACCTGCATACCCAGCTTTATACTGTGTGATGGCGTCCCTGATTGCCCCAACAGTGCTGACGAAAACTCATGTCCAGGTTCGCCTTCACTCAGTCACTCTTAAGCCAGTTAACTCACCTGATTCCTGTATACTTATTCTCATTTGATTTTTATAGTAATGGGATGTATAATGTTACCAAAATGATATCCATAAACATATTAACCAATTCAGTTCAACGATTTAGTTATTTTTGGTGCTTCTACACGTTTTATTCAGCTTGGGAGAACCTGTTAGTAACGAGAGGATTAATGGAGTCTTTGTCTAACCCCTCCAGTTCCAAGTCTCTCCTAAGCTGAATAAATATGTCTCCAACTGACAGGAATATAACACAAAGTACGTCATCGGACAGAATGGGATTAATAACAAGTGACCGATGTTGTTTCAGATACGACCCCGTGTGACAGCGGATTTATCTACTGTGGTGACAGGTACATGGAAAAGCCGTGTCTGAGGAAGGATGTCGCGTGTGATGGTAGGGTGGACTGCAATACATTCCAGGCTGATGAGTCCCTGTGTGGGGTGTGTCCAGAGGGATTCTGTGGCAACGACGGCCACTGTGAATTGTCCTCCACTGGCGTACCAACTTGCAGGTGAGTTCTTTGTCACACACCTCATATACATGCAATTACCGACAGTATTCTGGAACGAGTCTAGATGGCATTAGACCTCATAGATCCCCTGGCTCAGTGACTTAGTTTCATATTGCATTTTTTGCCATCTTACACATTACTGTAACAAACCACGTCGGTACGAATCTACATAAATAATATACAAGAGGTAATTCAAGTGTAGAGCTAATAGGCACAATGAACCACTTAAAATACAGACCTATAACCGGGATGTGAATGATGTGGGTAAAACAAATGGATGTGGATATTACAGAAACTCCCATCCACAAATGCATACGACTCTAGATATAAGCGTTAAACCCATTCACTGAGGCCCAACAATACTCCTACGTACCCCATACTCCTTCAGATCGGTAACATTCACCGTCCATACTTAATACCTGCTAGGGCTGTCTGATACAGGACCGTTGGACTGGTGTTTGAGGGGTTGTTTTTACGGTATGTCAGTGAGTCTTTCAGTAGAGTAGTACGTTCTGTCATGACGGAATTCATATCCTTAAACTGTTCCCTGCCCCAACTGAGAATTGAACCCGCGTCCATTAGGGCAGCTGTCCACCACTCTACCTCTGTCCTGCTGAACCTTATGCAGATCTATCTATTTCCAGCCGCCACAATCCCGTAAAGGGTGGCCATTTGACTTTGAGTTATTTGTTTTACAGGGAGGGGCACTAACCATAACAGGCATAAATATTTCAGTGGGGTAAAGAAGTGGGGATAGTTAAGAAATTCAAGGAAGGAAGGTCTGCTACAAGAAAGCAGATGGTGTAACCCCTAGTTATATATTTGGGCCGATCAGACTTATAAACTAAATTTGTCCCTCCCTTCAGCCTGATGGAGTAGATTATGTATTTCATTCCTGTCAATCTCGGACTTATTTATTCAGCTTAAGTTACAATAGGCGTTCACAGCATGAGGGCTTAGATGCGAGATTAATTTGTTACGAGGAGATGTCTCATTTTACCTTTACGGTGTTGTGAAGCGTTTTATGGATGTTTGGAGAATGCAAGAATAAGATGTAAAGTACTTCCTTGAGCTGAACGGATTGACGTGTTTAGGCATTATCATATCTGAAAGCTAGTGTAATGGGGTCTATAAAAGCCCGCATTGCCTAGTGTCAAAGCATAGATACTCTCTTTGGCTCAGTGGTAACGTGTGCGCGTATCCAGTGCAAGGGCCTGGGTACGAATCTTGGCCAGAACAGTATGATTAATTTGTTAAGTTTAATTTCGGTTATTACATAGGTCGGTACCGGTGTGGGATGTGAGGTGCGGCTTGAAGGGCAGTGACGTTGTTGGTTAGCCGGCAGCGTTCTAGTCCTCACGGCCCGGGGATGAGCTGTTCGGTGTGGTCCGCAGCCTCCCCAGTGGTGGCCTCCGATGCTACGGTACCGTGTTTTCGAAACTGACCAAATTAATCACCGAGGGGAGAAAAGAGTGATGTAATGGGGTCTATAAAAGCCAGCGATGCTTTGAGGCGAGCGGGGATCCTCAAAAAAAAAAAAATAATAATAATAATAGTGGGGCCTACAGTATAAAAGCCCGTGTTGCCTAAAAGCAAACTAAGTCTCTCTCTTTGGCTCAGTGGTGACGTGCGCGTGTGTGGAGTGCGAGGCCCGAAATCCCCGCCAGACCGGTGATTAATGTGTTAAGCTTCATTCCGGTTATCACCCTAAAATTACACCAGAGTATCTGTGAGACATACCTGTTAGCTGAGTATATGCCCCTTCCGTACGATTTCTTTATATATTTCTCCCTATCTCCGGCCTATTTCGTGAAAATTACGAGAGATGTTTCAAAAGGAATACCGTATGTGTAGCCATTACTAATTCCTACAGCATGGCGGATCTTTCCCACCTTGAGTAAAAACATAAGGAAAGGGCAAAGATATAAGGCATCATCATAAAGAAGGGATGCAGTTCAGACAGGGTACTTAAATGAACAGTCGAACTTTCGTGACGCTAGCTCTACACGCAAAGAAAAGTGTGGACATACTACTTACTACCTAAAAGGACTTTAAATCCAATATTAATCATCTTTCCATACCAAGTGGGTTCTTACTGTTTGAATACTGCTTGTAAATAAGCGTTTCTTTACCATTAAATATTTATGTAACAGTACTGCTTTACCGATCTACTAGGTTGGATAACTTTACAGTAGTACACAATTCAAACTAAATCCTACTGTATTCAGGTGAGAGTGAGCCACAGGAATCTTTGCTAATTACTATTCTAGTGCTCTTGATGTCATTACTTGCTTTTCTTTTTCAAGGTGTGTGTTTTCCTTTCATTCCTCCTTAAGAATTTTCCCTATTAGTTTTTCCTCTGTTGTATGATGCACTTCCAGGAGCAGTAAAACACGGGCTAACACTTGCTCTCTTTTCTTACGTTTTTATATATACATTTCAGGTGCCAGACTCACTATAGTGGTGACCGCTGTGAGGTGTACAACAACAACAAGGGACTAAGTGGAGGACAGATTGCCGGCATCGTCATCGGTTGTGTGGCCTTTGTGGCGCTGGCTGGCTTCATACTCATTTATATTTATCAGAAAGAACAGTAAGTGATTAGTGGAATTATTTGTGTATCTCCTTCCTGGTGAGATCCTTTGTAAACTCCATTATTTGTATCTGTCACGTATGTGTTGTTTAAAGTTATCAAATCTGTGCCTGACTTACCCCTTTGCACTACATGCTTTTCTGTCTATCTGTCAGTTGTTTGGCCTGTCCGTTTATCTATCCATTTATCTATCCATCTGTCTGTCTCACTCTCTGTCTATGTACCTGTGCCGGTATACTCGTACCTGCCAGTCAATCACTCACTCAGTCTATCTTTACAGACAGATAGATAGGGGCAGAATGATATAGTCCTTCGGTACTACTGTTGCAAAACCATAATATTCTAATACCTGCATTACTCATCATGTAGCCTACTATGTTGCTTGTTTTTATTATCACAACCTATACAAGTATTTCACAACCAAACTGGCATCAGTAGTAAAGTTTAATGAAATAAAACAAAAGTATTTCTGGCAACTGCCGTGGAGACTTAACCATTCCTTCCCGCTGACGTACTGTGCAGTGGACTGTTGCTGCCAGCAGTTGATTTTATTAGCTTTGGGAAGACTTCGCAGACTTTTGGTTTGCTTACAGCCTTCCATAGCCCCTTCAGTACGAGAAATCTTTCTTAACTTCAATGGAATTGTCTGGAAGTTTCTGGTATATATTTTAAAGGACGTCGTCGAGTGAAAATTGCGGTTTAAAAAAGTTAAATTATGTCTGACAGCGACTATTTTTTTTTTTTTTAGGTACTGCAGAATGCGCATAGTAACTTTAAGCTCTGTTATATTCTCCTTCAATACACCTCTTGCAAAAGCATAATGGTCTTTTCTTTCCCCAATTTTCAACGACAGGTGCCCCAGGCGGCCTCGTAACCAGTCGACTGGGCTGTACCACACGGATGACCAGGACCTGACCTTTGTGGGGGAGCAGAAAGAGACGCAGGCAGGAGGGGAGACTTACCTATTGGAAGACCTAGATGCCCCAAATTACCCTGACATGCCTAGCACCGACCCTAGCAAAGGCAACACGGCTTCACCCAAGAGCAGTGAAGCTTAGATCACGTACTATACACATTTGCTGTTGATCCGTATTATACCACAGCAGTTCCCGACTTAACGTAATATCACATAACCTCATCCCCAGAAATAACTCCAGTAAGAGGACCGACCTTTACACAACACAGACATCGACATCGCGGCTCCAACCAAGAATAGTAAAGCTTAGGCCACGTTCTGTACATATCTACATTAACTTGTTTAGTACTCATGCAGTTATACGTTACAAATGACCTTTACTAAATTCTAGAAATAATCCCGATGTATCTCCGACCGTCCTTCACATCGACAACACGGCTCCAGTCAAGAATAACAAGCTTAGGTCACATCCAGCACATATCTACTGGTAAATTTAAAAGTACCAGAGCATTTTTCCCGCATTACATATCGCCTCTCCTAAGGTCTAGAAATAACTGCTGATGTATCTCCGAGTCTCTGACCGACTTCGACACCGACGACACGGCTTCGATCAGGAAGAGTAAAGCTTCGGATCACATACTCGTACAAATCTACTGTTAATCTCTTGGTACCAGAGCACTGTTTTTATGATGCATTTAACTTTCCCTCCCACGCTGCATTAATAATAGCCCAATATTACTGAGCCTGAGACTGATAACACGGCTCGTATCAACAGGAGCAGAACTTAAATCATGTTCATATTTACGGTTAGCCTCTGCAGTACGGTGATATGCATTTAAGTTTTTGTTCATCTTCCTCTAGTATTATTTATAAAACCCGTAAAATCTCTCGTATGAGTTAAAGTCTGTAACTAATCCCTTCAGTTCGAAAAAGGTCCCAAAACTGAATCAGGAAGTCTGGAGGAGCAAGAAAAAGATGGAAATACGATATATCCTATTTAAGGTGGTTCTCCTTAAATGCCAGAGCTTATTTCTACGTTCGTAAGACCATCAGTGTGATAAGGAGAGAGAGAGAGAGAGAGAGACGGGGGGTGGAGGGGGCTTTCCCATTTTCTATATAGCCATCTGTAGGTAGCAAGAATAAACTAACTGCAAAAGAAACTATGATACGGCAGAAAATACAGCTTACATGAACCCGTCAAACCCAATATATTTTTATTTAGATCTTTGCTGACGATTGGCGATTTTGTTGGGTTTAAGAGAGCCCCGTAGTAGTGAAGGGGTTGATTAAACTGTGTCAAACCACTTAAGTTTGAAAAATGATTGATCCACCTGAAAAAATTATGATTAGAATATACAATTAGTCGTATAAAAGAGGTTAAGGAAAGGGAACTTAATTTTGAACAGCGTGAAGCGCAAAGATCGCTGTACGATAGTTTTTGTATAATGTTATTTTTTAGAAAATTACATAAACATTATATATTTAGTTGTTTTATTTTTATCTGCCTGCCTTTACAGCCGATTAATATTGTCACCACTTCAGTACAATTACCGTTGAGAAAGTTATAGAGGGATTAAGTCTTCCACTCCAGTTACATATCTTTTACACTATTCTGGTCCACTTCCGACCTCTTTGCTGATCACATCTCTGTTCGGTGTTATTTTGCCGCCCATTGTCCTACCACATTTCCGTCCTCTGTTCCGCCCTTTTCCTCCCAGATGCTTTATGTTTCTCATCATACACTCCTGGACAGGAACTAGCACATTCATGGCCACCTGGTTGCACGGAATTCGTTCAACACGGTTTTCTCCTCCACCTCTATACCAGTGCCCTCCCCGGGTCCACACTTACCTTGTTGTACCCATCCTTGTGTCCTGGGCGACAGCACGGTGAGTCCCTCGGGAGGAGGCCAGGAACGACTTAGACCTGCTCTGCTGAGGTGTCTTCAAACTGTTAGTGACTAAGAAGTTCGTAACATAATTTTCTTAGTGATTTATTCTGCAAATTGCGCCCGTTTCTTCTTGTATGTTGCTAATGTAAACTCTGTGGACATTGAAACAATATCCACAGCATATTAGAGAACGTAAGCGTGTAAAATAGTTGTGTAAACTTTTTACCACTTAACTCCTCCGTGGCCTAGTCGGTGGGATTCGTCGGGACCCAAAGGCCGGTCTGGGCTCCGACTTTTCAAGTTTCGAAAATGGATTTTTTTTTTTTTTTTTTTTTTTTTTGCCAAGCTGAAGAGAAGTGTCTGGGGCTAATTTTTAGCTTCCTAGATCCATCTTATGCTTCTCAATGAAGCGCAGAAATTTTCGCCAAATGACTACTGCATATATCCTGGTGAAAACTAAGTATTGAAGAAAAACATTGCAGTAAGAAATGTCCATATTTTTACCCCCACCCCACAAAAAAAAAAAAAAAAAAAAAAAAAAAAAATCAGTGTTGCTGAAATGGTTTGAAATGACTAAATATGTGTATTACGAAAAAAAAAAAATCGGTACATAATACGACAGGTTTCATTTTAAAAATGATTTTTTCTTTTTCACTTTTTCCGATGTGTTTCTGCAAGTATCGAGTTATTTCTGTTGTCTGGGTGGTGTGGTTTGTGTGCATAGAGAGAGAAGAGATGATATTTTAGACTCTAACCAGATAAGGGATGAACCATCTAAAATTCGATACGACTCGCGATTGGTATCTCGATCGAGGGAATTAGTGTGAAGGGAGGGGAAGGTTTTACATCCATATATTCACCACAAGAACACCTCATATGTTGCTGAAATGCTGGTGCAAAACAAGAAATATGTAAAATGAACAAATTTGGCAAATAATGTGTACTTATAAGAAAAAAGATATGTTTTCCCTCTTTTTATGTTTACAATGTTTGTCCCAGTATGGAGTTCATTTTTACTGTGAGTGGTCTAATTCGTGTGGAAAGAAAGAAGGATGCTATTTTTAGTCTGTTTCGAGATAATGGGTGCTGCTGTGTGTATAGGCTGAACCATCTCGGCCCAAATTCGATACCACCGGAGATTAGCATCTCTTACGAGGGAATTACTGTGAAGGGAAGGAAAGGTTGTACATCCATATACTCACCACTAGAACACCTCATCTGTTGCTGAAATGCTTGTGCAAAAAAAAAAAAAAAAAAGAATAATGAGCAAATTCAGTACCTATTATATGTACTTATAAAAAATATCAGTTATGAATGTCTTCCCTCCTTTTTATGTTTATAATGTTTATTCCTATATGGAGGTTTTTTTTTTTTTTTTTACTTTGGGTGGTTTCGGAAAGAGAAGGAAAAATAATGGGTGCAGCACTTCCTATATGGAGCTTTTTTTTTTTTTTTTTACTTTGGGTGGTTTCGGAGAGAGAGAAGGAAAGAGAAGGAAAAATAATGGGTGCAGTACTTTCTTTCTCTTCTTGACTTTCTTGCTTTTCTACATATTTCTTACACTGGAGGGAAGCAACGACTGACATCCATTCATAACTGATTCACGAGATGTACTGACTGTCTGAGTGGTTTAGAGAAATTAGAGGCTAGAGACTGTGTCAACATCGTTTCCTTCCCAAAATTGTTTACAGTTTTTTACAGTTCGCGCTACGTTGACGCCGTCGGCCATGCTCTGATAAGTCTTCGTTTAGTGCCTGAAGCCACGGAGGGGTTAAGAGACCTTGTGTGTGTGAACGGTAAATATCTATACCGCTTAGATGAAATTGGCATAAGCTAGAAGCGGGGATTTAACCGCAAAATGATTATTCTAACCGGTTTTTAAACCCAAGAGCTGTTTGCTGTTTAATGGTCTCCTCTGCATACCATAAAATAAAATGCTGCTACATCTGACCTCATAGACCGGTGTATAGTAAATAAAATGTATAAAATCTGTATGAAATGGGATGAAATGATGATTATAATGTGGAAAGAAAATCCACACATTAAAATTTACAAGTTTGCTCTTCTCCATGTGACCCAAGTTTATCTTTAGTCCTTAATTTCTCTCCACTCCTTTCCCATGTACTCTCATATGAATCCGTTTACGTTACGCAACCGTTTTATTATACTCTTCTGTAACAGGCAATTTATATATGTGTGTTATATTCGACTCATTCCTGCTATTATCTTAAGCAACAATGTTCTCAGATTGCTGAAGCTTGTACTGAAAGCTAAATAGACAGAAAAAAAAAACGCTATGATCTGATACGCTTCCTTATCTCAAGCATTCTCTCATTATATTTTCACTTGTTTTGCTTAGCCCACTTTAGGCTTTTAGTTTTCGTATTTGTTGATTTGTTTCAGTACACATCGCTCATCCTGACGTTTATGGGGATATTCTCTCCCCCAACCCCAATTCCCTTAGGTCTTGACTCCAGTTAGTACGACGCGTGTGATTTAATACCCATTACCAATCCCTTCCCGTTATGTACAATGCCGGACATTGATTTCCGTTCTGTGTACCATCTTTGCGCTTTTTCTGATCAAGGAAAGTCTAGGGTAAGTTAGTCTTGTTTTCTTAATATCATTTTAGGTTAGTCTGTTAGTTTGTTAGGTTCGGTTAGGTTAGGACAGGTTAAGTTAAATTAGTGCAGCGGCTTTGAAGATGGGACGCCAAATGAAAGGGAAACACCTGAAATTAGCAGGGAGGAAGTCAAAGCAGCACTGAAAAAGATGAAAAATGGGAAGGCAGCGGGACAGGATGAAATACCAGCAGAGACATGGAAAAGCTTGGGAGAAGATGGAGTAGATGGACAAGTAGATTAAATGCAGAAGATATATGATCAGGAGAAAATACCGAAGGCCTGGCGAGAATGTGTGATAGTGCCAGTCTATAAGGAAAAAAGTGACGTACAGGATTATGGGAACTATCGGGGTATAAAGCTGATGGCACACAATGAAAATGTGGGCGAGAATAACATAGAAAAGATGAGGGAGGAAACAGAGATTGGTGAACAACAACTCGGATTCGTGCCAGGAAAAGGAAGAACAGATGCAATCTTTGCAGTGCGTCAAACCCAGGAAAATTTTGAGAGTAACAGAGAAAGATGAATATGATTTTTGTCGACTTGGATTGAACGTATGATACTGTTCTAAGGCAGGAAGTATGGAGATGTATGAGGGAGAAGCGCGTTTCAGACAAGTATGTGCGACTGGTTAAAGATACAGTATGTATGACCGCGCGAGAACTCGGGTCAACAGTAGTGTTGGTGTGAAAGAGAAGTTTCCAGTACAAGTTGGGCTACGTCAGGGATCCTCTTTGAGTCCCTATATATTCGATTTTTTAATGGATGTTTTGGGGAGAGGCATCACTGAGGAGGCTCCATGAGTTATGTTGTTTGCAGATGATATTGTGCTGATAAATACCACCAGGGAGGGGGTAGAACGGGACTTGAAAGAGTACAGAAAGAAAATGGAGGATAGAGGACTTAAAATTAGTAGGAGAAAGACGGAATGTCAATGCTTTAATGGAGGAGAACAGAGAGATGTGAGTTTGCTTGGAGAAAAGTTGAAGAGTTGGGACATTCAAGTATTTGGGCTTGGATGTAACAGCTGACGGTGGACTGGATGCAGAAATTAACCATAGGATACAGGCAGGATGGGGAAACTGGAGGGATGTATCAGGAGCATTGTGTGATAGAAAAATCAGTGCAACAGAGAAAGGAAACGCTCATAAAACGGTGGTGAGCCCTGCAGTGATATACGGTTCAGAAACTTGGCCCATAAAGAAGTCTCAGGAGGGAAAACTGGAGGTGGAGGAGATGCGGATGCTGAGATGGATGAGCGGGGTCACGAAAATGGATAAGAGCAGGAAGGAGAGATTAAGGTTCTGGAAATCTCAAAGAATGTGCAGGAGAGGAGACTACAATGGTACAGACATGTAATGAGAAGGAATGAGGACCATGTGGGTAGAAGAATGATGGCCATGGAAATGGAGGGTAGACGGAGAAGGGGACAGCCGAGGAGTCGGTGGATGGACTGTGTACGGCGAGATAAAAGGGAGAAGAACATAGCAGGGGATGCATTTGGAAACAAAGGAGAATGGAGACGACTAGTCAGAAATAGCGACCCGATACAAACATGGGCAAAGCTGCAGAAGAAGTAGTGCACGGGTTCTTAACCTGGGTTCGCAACTTAGATGGCTGACGAAAATGTATTAGGAAATCTGAGAGAGAGAGAGAGAGAGAGAGAGAGA
>JAGKTI010000447.1:90687-112704 GCA_018397915.1 Birgus latro
AGAGAGAGAGAGAGAGAGAGAGAGAGAGAGAGAGAGAGAGAGAGAGAGAGAGAGCACGACGGTTATATTCGTTGTCCCGCGTATCAGGTTGGTCCACAACTTCACATTCAAACAGCAGCCCTGAGTGAAGACTGGGGGTACTGTCCCCCTACAGCCAGCTAGCCACAATTTGTAACGTACTTGTTGCCCCACTGTCTCCAGATATATGCGTTTACCTAAATGAGGTATGTTCATAACATTTCTAATATTTTTATTTATTTTTTATTTTTTTTTAATAATACTGTTATGTCCTCGGCCCACACTGCCTCAGGCTTCAATATCAGTAGTTCAGTATAGGAAGGACGTCGCCCGGTGACTCGTTCTTCGTAGGGTCAGCCATTCAAAGTACAGTTGCGGACAGGTATGGAACTTCACCAGGTTTCGTTCAGTCGCTAGGACGAACCGAACGCGGTGATTATTTCCGCTGTGCACAGTTATTGGTGGAAATATAATCTATAAGCAGTGTTCCGCCAGAAAATAAACTTATTGCATGTCATGATTATTATAAGTTTTTAAAATTATGTCATACAATACGGCCTCTGCATAATGGCAGTTATTACGAATGACACGGATTTCATGAGTGGTTTAGTTTCGAGTCATGAACCACGCAGCAGTTAACAATTCATCATATAAGGCATAGTTTTCAGTTTCCCCACAACTATCAATGAACAGAAAATTATCGTGACGCCCATCCTCCTTACCGTGAACCTGACGTTGGTAGACCTCTGAAATTAAGCAAGTTCACTACATACAGGAGGTGACAGCACAGGAGGTGGCAGGGTGGAGGAGGGGACCTGGGAGACAGGAGGAGGGCGGAGGGTGTGGAAGGGGGCAATAATGGTCGAACTGGGGGCTAGACGAGAGGGGTGATGGGGTAGGGGACGGTGGACTTTGGCAGAAGAGAGGATCTGCAGTGAGAGGGATAAATTACATGGTGATGCCTGGGCCAAATCATTGTTTTATGGAGAATATGGAATTTTATAGTCAGGCCATGAAACGTTATGTTGAAGATGCCATGTGTTGTACTTGACAGTCAGTTCACTACACACTTTCCACTGTGTGGCTCAGTACCCCTGTATTATGGTTATGGTGACTATTTCTGAACATGCAAATATATGACACGTCCCAACAGTTTGGCAGATGTTACAGCTGTTGTCATAGTTATTGGGAATTACTCTTGTAGCCTAAATCCCCGTCCATACTTGCAGGCAATGACTGGCGGACTGTGTCCGCACCGTTCAGTCTGTCGGGCACGACTTGGTGGTTGCTGTTTAACTGCAGTCCTACCGGACCCAGGTTCAAATCCCCGCTGGGGCAGGGAACAGTTTAAAGATTTGAATTTCATTAAATAAAGCTTTACTGATCTACCAGAAGACCGGCCGACATGTCGTAAAATTACCCCCGCTAATACCAATACACCAGTCCTGTATGAGACAGCCCTAACATGTATTCAATATGGACGGTGGGTGTTAGCGCCGAAGTGTTGACATGTAGAGGTGTATGAGATGTGTATGGTATGTAGGAGGACTGCTGGGCCTTGATAGCAGGCTGTGAAGCCTATGCTCAGAGTCGGACACACACACACACACACACACACACACACACACACACACACACACACACACACACACAAATAGATAGTCGGCAGCGCTTGAGTGTGGTATGGCGATGGCCAACACAGTTCGTACGAGAAAAATAGCACTGCACAGCACAATAATTGATGGACTACTGAAAAAGAAAAGAAACCAGAGAGCGAAAAAAATAAAAAAACAGGCAGTCAGGCGATTTCACCCAGCAACGGGCACGGACTGTCCGCTGGTTTGCCCGTCAAATTTGCCACAAATTGTCCAATGACGGACTTCTTATTCGTGCCCGCCAGTCACTGTTCGTTAGCGTGGACGGGACATGACGTCGTATTGCCATGGATGACGACTGATATTGCAGACAGAGTAGGGATAGGCCTATGTAGATTTTTACCTTATCACCAATAACTATGAACAGTCTGACAGTAATGATGGTCCCTGTGGTTATCATTAATATTTGTATGACACCTGTGCAAAATATATGTGGATTTGCTTAACCCAGGTTAATGTTACCGTTTTCTGTATGCCGTGTTTGGCTGTTGATTTTACACATTGCCAGTGATTATTGATTACATTTATGTTCATATTGAGCATCTGCCGTATGCCCCCCAAGGGTGGTAGCCGAGACAGGACGACACACTCCCAATTTACTCATCCACACACACAAACACACACACACACACACACACACACACACACACACACACACACACACACATTTATTCGTATCTTAGCCCCAAAAGGAGATTATGTATTTTGCTGGATGGTCACGGACATGAGAATCTTTCCCTGTCTTGCGTTCTTTCGTCAAAAACAATTCCTGAATATGAGAAGAAAACTGTCATAGCTCTTATCTGCTTTGGAGGTAAAGGAAAGGAAAGAGTACAAACTTCCTCTGTCTCCAGTTCTTCATGTAGAAACAAATTACAGTTACTACCCCCTTGGTGTATTTTTGACATTGGCTGTGCTATAAATTACGTGATGAGCGAAGCTAATACATGACCTACCAGATTAAATATACAAGTTTGCCATACATTGTCCTGTATGGCAAAATACCCTTCAGTATGACAAACACAATCGACTAGAATATTTTGATGTGATGAAATACTGTTAACTGCATGCTTACAAAATAAGAATACTCAGTCACTCGATGTATGAACAGGTCTTTGCTTCAGGCTCGCAACACGATAATGCCCAGGGGTGGAATGGTAGCATGTGGGATACCAGTTCAGGACCACAGACAGAATAGGACGCTTAGCCACAGACCAGATGGGCACTAATGTATTTGATAAATTTCTTAAATACATATGTAAACACAAATTGCAGTTGAATACTATGAATAAATATATTGTTCATGGTTTTAAATTCAGTACCGTATTTAATACAATATTACTTAAATATTTCGTATTCATGAATACATATTTTCAAGTACATATTTACACACATTTGCAAGTAAAAAACATTCGGAGTGTGTAGTACCCAAGCTGTACAGTCGGTCTCGAGGCCTAACCACACTGTCAGTGGGTACATGTGGTTTTGGATTTTTTTTCTTTAAATAGCAGAACAGAGGAAGGAAAAACAAATGAATGAAAAAAAATAATGTGATAATGAAAAAGCAAATGTTTGAAAATATTCATGTAAAGACATCCTCCTTGCGTCTGATGTACCTTTTATGTCGTGCTTCGTCATGGGGCTTCAAAACTGATATGCAATGTGCACGGACACGACTGGTGCCTAGTGACTGTACGGAAAGGCACTAAGGCCGCGCTTCTGACTTTGCCCCGTGCCCTTGGCCTTTGAGTGGTCGTTCCCCAAATCAAATTACTTCATTCTTACCTGACCCTTAACCCATACCTCAAGTTTTGCTCAAATTGGACCACAAGTGCTGAAGTTGACCTTATCCTTTGACCTCAACCTCTGATCCATTGTTCTGAAAGTAAAATAGTTTCATCCCCGACTAACCTTAAAGCCTTCCAACAAGCATGATTTTGACCGAATTAAAAGTATTTCAGTTCCAGAGCGGAATTTTTGACACTGCCCTGTGATCAAAACTGAGTTGTATTGTTCTTACCCTATGACCTTTTTCGCCCCAAAATTAATCGTCTGTTCCTCTGATGGTCCTTGATCGTTGTGCCAAATCTGGTGTTATTTCAACAAATAAATTTTCCACACTCTTCATGTCAGACGGAGACAGACACACCAACTTAAACGCAAAACTACTCGCTCTTTCGTACAAGGGTGTGAAAAGAAGTTATTTACCTATTTCAAGAAACAAACTGGAGTGGCTAGCTTTAGGGTATCGTGGAATCATTTGAAAACGAAGAAGTAGCTGGTCGGACAGAAAAGGATACTGTTTTTGTAGAGCCAGACTTCATTCCAGGTTCAGCAGATGCTTAAGAGCAATACCAATATCCCATTATCTTCTGAAATGTAAGATGTGCCTCTCACAAGCCGGGTCTTATTCCCTGCGGCGACAGCCAGAAGGTCACTGAGTGGCCAGCGTTCTTCTTCTTCACTTCTTCTTCTGCTTCTGGCGGACGTGTTAAAAGGAGGCCTTTGGAGACATAAAAGCGGTACCATATAGGGTAATTTGACATGGAGAATCCAAATCTGCCATCAGTTGACACCTGAGGTGGCACCATCTAGCGACAACTTTAGTAAAAGCGCATAATTTAAGCCTACTGAGACATGAGTGGTCCCATATAAGGTTATTTGACATGGGTGATAGTTGACACATGTGGTGGTGCCACATTTAAGCTCACTAAGACATAAAAGTGGAATTTAAGGCTAGTAACGTTTTACAGCAGCCTGTTTGAAAGAAGAGGCTCTCCACAGGTCCCAGAGCAATTCTACTCTTCTTACGTATAATAAGTGACATTAAGCATGATGTGTGGACGCTTCACTTAGCAGCATTATTTTATGGTATAACAAGAAGCACTCACAGAGCGTCACACCTACGCCCTACAATCGATTTAAGACAAAATCTTTGACTCTGCCTTGTGCCCCTGATGTGGCCTTCAATTCATCCACAACGTTTGGCCCACATCGTATCAAAAGTGTTTATGATGACCTTACCACTGACCTTGTCCTTTGACCTACTGTTCGCAAAACAGAGAGAAATTTCATCCTTGGTTAACTTTAGCAAAGAGTTTAAAGAAGCTTGTATATTTAATCCCTTCACTACAAGACATCCCATCTAGAGTCCTCTGACAACAGCGAGATCAAAAGGAAAGCTACGCCACTTGGTTGAACAGGTAAATTTTTCTCTTTATCGTAGGAATAATTACTTCTTCCCGGTGTGTACAAAAACGATTACTTTTTAATTTATTCGCCACACAAGTGTTATAGGAGAAAAGTGTTTCCAAATGGTGCTACATAAATACAAGCTGGTCCATAAATACCGCTTCTCTAGAAACTCATGCGGCAATATCTCATGTACTGTGGGGACGGCTCAGTCTGCTAGTGAGGGCGTGGTTGTGGCCTATGGAGTAGGAAATAACTGCTGCAGGGTAGATACTGATAACACTGATTGAGCCGTCCTCACAATACACAAGAAATCGCCCGGCGCAGTGGAAGCGGGGCGTTGTTTATGAACCAAACAAAAATAGTTGATATCCAGTCGTGGCCTCTGCTGAATATTACCCGACCATTCTTCCCCACAGCTATTTCTTCACTGCCGGGGAAGTCACGGTGAGATCCTACGCCAGGTTACTTATGCAGGCCACTGGTTTGTCTGGCAGAAGAGGAGGTAGGTCGCAGGATCCTTTAATGGTATGGTTAGCAGTGACACCCTTCCACAAGCAGTGACCGGGCTTCTGAGGAAAAGAGTAAAGCAAGATTTTGTTGTTATTGCTGACGCTGTTGTTGGTGATGCTGTTGTTGTTGTTGTTGCCCAAAGCTCGTCTGGACTTGAACACAGGTTGAAGTTGCCCTTTTCCTGCAGTTTGCCCTCCTCCTTCCTGGGACAGGGAATGTGTTCAAGGATGTTCGGATAACTGGTGAATGAAAATGCCTGGATTTATCTGTCTCTCCATGTAACTCCGCATTATCTGTAACGCCTTTGCGCCACTTCTTTATCATGTTCCGGTTGCCATGGAAACAGAGTCTTTACCACATGAGTGACATAAAAACACCAGTTCTAGTTAGATGAAAACAGATTATGTGAAAAAAAAAAAACGAACCGGAATGATAGTATGTATTTGTAAAACTAGAAAGACAAAAGAGGAAGTAAAGAAGGGTTGTGGTGTTGATGTGGATCTGACTGACAATGGTAAGAAAAATAACTGCGATGGTTTGGCCATGTAGAGAGGATGGAAAATGAGAGACTGACTAGAAGAGTGTACGTGAGTGAGGTGGAGGTGGACCAAGGATAAGATGTAGGGATGAAGTGAATAGATATGAGAGCGAGGGGTGAGAGTTGGAGGTAGGGCAGAGTACAGGGCGACGTGGAGGTGATTTGTCTGTGGCCACCTCATACGGAATTAAGGCAACGGATAGACAGAGCATCACTGTGTCCCTGATGATACAGCATTTACAGACATAAATTTGTGAGCCTCCCATTCTTCATTCCTGCATTTTACATTAGATGACTTTTTATTTGTTTTATGTATTACGTATGTACATATTTTTTCCCTGTTCTGCTTATACTCCTGTTTTATGTTGGCAGTGACCTTTGTTGTTACGCTGCCTTGATCTTTTTAATATGAAATATAAACAATCAATCACTTGTTTACAAATGAAGCGACAGAGAAATGAAAAATGTGCTGTTAAATATATGAGAGAAAGAGAGAGAAACTGCAAATGCTGAAATAGGGTACTACACAAAATTAAACACGTACACTCATTAAGACGAATCCCTTTTCCTGGATGGTTACTTCAGCGCGTGGCAGTGTTACCCTCAGCGAAGTGGATGGCGTTGCCGTCAGATTCCGTGCTCAAAAAGTATGTACCAGGTGTTTCTGCTGACGATATTGCGTTTGAAATTATTCTCAATCCGTAGCTCCGTGAACAGAAGAAGATGAAGAAGGATGATGATGAGGAGGAGGAGAAGGAGGAGGAGGAATGAAGAGGAGGAGGAGCAGCAGCAGGAGAAGGAGCAGAATGAGGAGACACTTTTGCCGCTCTTGTCTCGTATTTTTTTTTTTACTTAATTTTTGCAATCTCCAGACGATTTAATTCTTGACATTTGGGTTTTGGAACTGGAGGGGTTAGGTATGGCCTTGAGTAACCCCTGAAGTACAAGAGATATTTCTAAAGCTGAATACAATCGCCTGTGCTGCTTTTGACCTAGTTTGGCCCGGATAATCGTCTTTTTGAAGCTTATCTGACCTATCTCAGGGCAAAAAAAGACAGTACTAAGGCTCTATTTCTTTCCCACTGGGCTCCTTTATGACCAAGATTATATTCTAGTGTTAAGCTGTGGTTACAACTGAACATTCAAGATGGAGGGATGGCATTCTTGGACCAGGTTAGAGTAAAATGGATACTGGAGTAGAGAGGATAAGCTAACAGTTTACGTCCCCCATTTTGAAGAAATTACTCTTCAAATATTTCGTACGAGCGGAAGGATGTCAATTAGTACGCTGTGATTATATTTAAAATTTGTACAAAGGAAAAGGGGGGAAAAGAAGTGTGTGGTAATCATAGGGGCGTTTGCCTTCTCAGTGTAATAGGAAAAGTATATGGTAGTATACTTATTGACAGAGTTAGGGAAATTACAGAGGAATTAGTTGGAGAAGAACGGGGAGGTTTTAGGAAGGGAGGAGGTTGTGTAGACCAGATATTCATTCTTAGATCCTTAGTAGAAAAGTTTCTAGAGAAGGGCAAGAAGTTGTATGCAGCCTTCATGGATCTAGAGAAAGCATATGACAGGGTGGATAGACAAGGATTGTGGAAGGTATTAAGAATATATGGAGTGGATGGGAAGTTGTTGAAGGCAGTGAAGAGTATGTATGAGGGTGCTAAGGCTGCAGTGCGTGTGGATGGCAAACTGAGTGAATCTTTCCATTTGAAGGTTGGATTGAAACAAGGATGTGTCATGTCTCCATGGTTGTTCAATCTGTACATGGATGGGGTTATAAAAGAGATACAAGGTCGGGCAGTGGATGTTGGAGCGGCCCTAGTGAGAGAGGGCAGTGTTTGGAAACTCCCTGTACTGTTGTTTGCAGATGATACTGTGTTGTTGAGCGAAGACGAAGGGGAGCTGCAAGGCTTGGTAGATGAGTTTGGGAGTGTGTGTAAGAAACGGAATCTAAAGGTGAATGTAGGGAAGAGTAAAGTGATGGTCTTCGAGAGAAGTGAAGCCAGTGAATGTACAGTGAGATTGGATGGGAAGGATATGGAAAATGTGAGTGCATTTAAGTACTTGGGTAGTGTGATGAGTAAGGATGGAAGTCTGGAGGGTGAAGTGCTCGAAATGGTGCAGCAGGGAAGGAAGGTTGCTGATTCGTTGAAAGCAGTGATAAGAAACAGGGAGGTGAGCATGGAAGTGAAAAAGTTGTTACATGACAGTATTGTGATACCAACTCTAACATATGGAAGTGAAACTTGGACCCTGTTGGAAGGACAGAAGTCAAGAGTGAGAGCAGTGGAAATGAGTTATTTGAGAGGAGCATATGGAGTCACATGGAGAGATAGACTAACAAATGAGGAAGTGAAGGAGCGTTGTGGTGTGGTTGTGGACGTGATAGGAAGCGTTAGGAGAAACACGTTAAGGTGGTCTGGGCATGTGGAGAGGATGGAGAGTGAAAGACTGACGAGAAGAGTATATGTGATTGAGGTGGAGGGGGCGAGAGGGAGGGGGAGGCCGAGGATGAGATGGAGGAATGGAGTGGAGAGGTATATGAGAGAGGAGGGTGTGAGTTGGGAGCGGGGTAGTGAAATGGCGGGGGACAGAGCGACATGGAGGCGATTTGTTTGTGGCCACCCCGTGCGGGATTGAGGCGTCTGGCAATAGATAGATAGACAGATTAATTCGCGAATATAATTTCTAATAATGCCTCGTCCATTCTTCCATACTGTTTCAGTTGATATGTATTAATAATTTATCACAAATGCCAAGCATGCACTGTTTAATTTGTGTAAAATGTTGAATGCAGAACTGAACTTGGATCATATTCAATAACCCACATCATTCTTTGTCTCTTTGTCATCTTTTCGTGCTTTACATTCCACTGCCCAGTCTTCCCATACATTCCCTTATACATCTGTCACCTTTATAAAAATTCCACTTCTCCTCTGCCACCTACCCAAACACTCCATATTATACCTCTGCCACCTTTCCAAGCACTCCTCTAACTCTGCCACCCTTCCAAACACATTCTACCTCTCCCTCCTTTCCAAACACTACAGTCTTCTCTGTCTACCTGCCTGTCTATCTTTCTGTGCTTGTGAGTCTCCTACGATGCCATCATATTTTACTTAACTCTTAACATAAAAGTTATTGTTTATCCTTAACACATACATTATTCTTTATGATCTTTAAACAGAAATCACCTACCCTTCACTGCGTCTAAATACAGATCCAAACAGCTGGCAGGAACAGCAGCAAACCCTTCATCCTCACACAGCGCCTTTGCATCAGTCACTCTCCCTGACCTGGTGACGGCGACAGTCTTGCTAATGACCACAGACGTGAGGGGACGCCAGATGGGACGATGCTTGTGGATGTCACTGAGTTTATCTCGGTTGTAATAGAGGTGCTGGCTGTCTCGTACTCTGGTAACATAAATCAGTCACAGATGCAGTAACCTACATTAAAGGGCCGCTAATTCGCATACTTTGCCGTCTCACACTCAAATAATGGTTGGTTCATGGATTGTAGGGAGGAGGTCGACGAGATGCTGGACATGATATATTATGTAATTTTCCCTATACAGTACTTATCCTCTGCGCACGTAACTTGTTTACCCATTTGACTTGTAAGCACCCAGAAAGCGCACACTTCCACCAGTGCCACTGCCATTAAAATGGATCCGTATCCGGATCCGTGGAGATATTGTGTGGATTACCAAGGATCCGAATCCATCACAAAATTTAATCAGTTGTTCCTTGACTCAAGGCCCACACTTCCACAAAACTTTATTGAAATTCACTGAGAACTTTTGGAGATATTGCACACAGGATCCAGATCCGGATCCGCCCCCAAATTTAATCAATTCTTTCTTGGCCCATGGCCCACCCTTCCACCAAATTTAATTGAAATTCACTGAAAACTTTTGTAGATATCGCCTGGGCAAACAGACAGACAGACATAGGTGAATACATACCCTCCTTCAACTTCGTTATCGGTGGTAATTACAAAGGTGGTAATTATCAGCGCAAAAAAAAAAGGCCTCTTCCATCGCGCAGAAACTATTGTATATGTGATCGGTCACTTAAAGCACTATCATTTTTTCCACAGAGTGAAAATTTGGCAGATGACAGAATTTGCTGGTCTACGATAATAATATCAAAATAACTAACCTTGATTATCATAACTATTTGTTCTTAATGTGGGTAAACACACAGTGTTTAACCATGGCAAAGTGAACCAACCTTGCGCTACATATTGGTCCTTGATGTTGGTAAGGGCTGAGTCCAGGGGCTGAAGAAGTGTGGCTGGGTCAGGATGATAGGACAGCGAGCACAGCACCCCACCTTAGGGTCATGGTGATGGTGGTGTTGGTGTGGGTCATGGTGGTGTTAGTGTGGGTCATGGTGGTGTTGGTGTGGGTCATGGTGGTGTTAGTGTGGGTCATGGTGGTGTTAGTGTGGGTCATGGTGGTGTTAGTGTGGGTCATGGTGGTGTTGGTGTGGGTCATGGTAGTGTTAGTGTGGGTCATGGTGGTGTTAGTGTGGGTCATGGTGGTTTTAGTGTGGGTCATGGTGGTGTTAGTGTGGGTCATGGTGGTGTTGGTGTGTGTCGTGGTGGTGTTGGTGTGGGTCATGGTGGTGTTAGTGTGGGTCATGGTGGTGTTAGTGTGGGTCATGGTGGTGTTAGTGTGGGTCATGGTGGTGTTGGTGTGGGTCATGGTGGTGTTAGTGTGGGTCATGGTGGTGTTAGTGTGGGTCATGGTGGTGTTAGTGTGGGTCATGGTGGTGTTAGTGTGGGTCATGGTGGTGTTAGTGTGGGTCATGGTGGTGTTAGTGTGGGTCATGATTTTGGTGGAGTTAGTGTGGGTCATCTTAGTCAGTTCCCTTCTACCCATTTATCAAAAAACTTCCTTAATCCACTTGAATCTCGACGTTCCTCTCCTGTTTACCGAACGCAGCTCATATACGCGTTACTTAGCAGTCCCGTTTCGTTTTTCTTTTTATTTTTACTTTTATATCATCCAAAAATGTTACAACCATACTTTCATTTGGGCAATAACAACTTCGTTTTATATTTTCGCAGCCTCCACATTCACTCCTTTGTTTACATCACTTGCCACATTGCATCGACCACGTTTCTTCCTATAGGCACCCTGCTATCCATTTCCTGATGAAGTTTGTCTCTCTTTCCTATTAATGTACTGAGGTAATTCAACTTTAACCAATTTAAATCTCTCCATTCACCGTTCTATCACAGTGATAGTCGTATTCATTCTCAACAACCATTCCTTTGCTCTAATCAATTGTTAGTGTCCAGTCACACAGTTCCCAGACATTCACAGGATTCGTAACCGGTCAGCAAAGATAATATTCACGATAACCAAACAGCATAACCTTATCATCAAGTATCCTATTTGAAATATTCCATCCTTCATTTAGCAAGAGCTACACCACCTCTTTGACATCTCATAAGCCTAAGAATGTACGAGTATATGTAAAAAAAAAAAAACACACACACACACTAGGACATCACTCACACTTCTCTCATTCCCGACGCTGAACCAGTCAGTGAGGCCTCCATCTGTTCTCACACGTGGTGCACTCAGACATAGCAACTATTTTCATTATTCAAAAGGTTTCTGTCTACACAATATTTTTATGATATATTTCACGACCCTCCCTTCGTTTGCTCTGTCATAAGCTTATCCAAAATCCATTGACTCGAGAGATACTTTACAGCTTTTCTAGCATACGTTGTCCACTCTTGTCTTCTGTTTTTGTTACTGTTGCTTAACTCCCGTCTGTCTGGTAGACCAGACCCGTCGATCACAGGTCAGTAGCACTTCTGGGGAGCCTTCCAACAGGTGTAGTACAGTGCATACAATGTGTAGAGAACCTGCGCCCCTTTGTGGTAGACAGCACATCTTCAAGGTCGGATTAATGTTCTTCCCACGGAGAGGTGTAGGAAAATATGTGATATGGCTCCTTAGTTGCCGTGGCAGCTGATCCAACCAGCGTGCACAGCGCCACCATATGTAGGATCCCCAGAAGAGCCATTACCTTAGTGTAAATTTTTCATTCACTTATCCTTTCTGCTGTTGTACAAGCCTCTCTTATCCTTAGACTCCTTCTCTCTCTCTCAACAATACCCACTTAGCCACCCAGTTCTTGAATTCTTCTCTCGCTCACACGCTCTCATCCAGTCACCCACTTTCTTACTGATGTTTTTACTATGGCACTCTCACACTCAATAACTCAATTTCATCCACTCTCACATTCTTTTTCCTTTACGTGTGTGTGTGTGTGTGCGTGTGTGTGTGTGTGTGCGTGTGTGTGTGTGTGTGTGTGTGTGTGTGTGTGTGTGTGTGTACTTAGCATGTGAGGTGGGGCCGAGATTTTTAAAGAATTTATATAAGACTGGATGTTGGTCGCCTATCCCCAAACACTGTATGTACAAATCACTTACATTTCTCAGTCTCCTCATGAATCTCTTAAATATGTGTTCTTTTTCTCCTCTGATTCCCTTCCCACCTCATGCATTAGTGAAAAACATAATGATGATGATGATTGAGGTGATGATGATGATCGTTCTTATGGTGGTGGTGGCGGTGGTGGTGGTGGTGGTGAGGAGGAGGAGGAGGAAGAAGAATTATGTTGGTGATGATGATGATGATGAGAAGGAGGATACAGTGATGATGAGGAGGAAGATAATGCTAATGATGACGAGGAAGAAAATGCGGATAATTATAATGATGACTGATGGTGATGATGATTAGTGTCTAAAGGTGCACTTGGTCTGTTTACTATGAATGTTTGTAAGCATGTTTGTTTTTCTTTCTGACAATATTTCCGGTGTGAGGAGACTTGTGTTTACGTAATACTGTAGGAGTAGACCGGTTTACGAATACCCTACGTCTGAAATGCTTAGGTGCGTTTGTAGTGAGTGCATTTTAAAAGATAACTTAATAGCGCTCAGACAGCGCATATCTCCGCCAATGCCATTGCCGTTAAAAAAGATCCATATCCGGATCAGTGGATACTGGATCTGGATTCGCCCCAAAATTTCTGTCATTTCTTCCGTGGTCCATGGCCCACCCTTCCACAAAATTTCATCAAAATCCGATTATAACTTTTTGTGTAATCCCCGATCAGGATCCGTGGATATACGATCCGGATCCGGATCCGCATCCGCATCAAAATTTAATCAATTGTTTCTTGGTCCATGGCCCATCTTTCCACAAAATTTCGTTGAAATTCATTGAAAACTTTTGGAGATATTGTGCAGGATACTCTGGATCCGGATTCGGATACGACACAAAATGTAAACATTTCTTCCTTGGCTCATGGCCCACCCTTCCACAAAAATTCATCAAAATCCGTTCACAACTTTTTTGAGTAATCCTGCTAACAAACAGACAGACAGACAAACAATCCAACAGACAAACAAACCAATGCGGGGTAAAACATAACCTCCTTGGGGGAGGTAATGATGAGGTTGAGTTTTTTTTTTCTTGATTGTTTTAATGTCTGTATTATTTGACTTTTTTTTTTTTTTCCTGTCGTAGAATTTGCTTCTTAGTTGTACATGTTTGTGCCACTTTTCAGCACGTGGTGTCTGTGTGTTTTGACGGGGATTTGTCTCGTTGCCAAAGAATTCTTGAAGTATCTCCAGTGTAGTTCAGTATTAGTCTGTCAAGCTGCACCTGGAATTACGCTGTTTTCTGCAGTTTTACAGTGCTGTTGAAATTCTGGTTTTGTAATGTTATATCATTGCTTCGTTTTCTTGGTGTTTACTGCCTGGGAACTAGGTCTCTGTGTTACGAGTAAGCTGTTTGTAGGACTTTGTAAATGTTTCATGTCTGTTTGAGCGTTTTGATGATATTTTTCGTGATGACGACTGGCTGGTGTTGGAATGGTCTGAGGACAAAGCGCTACAAGTAGAATGAATTACTGTATTGAACGGAAGTTATGTATTCACCTGTGTCTGTTTGTCTGTTTATCTTTTTGTGAACAAGATATCACACACACACACACACACACACACACACACACACACACACACACACCACGCTGGCGCAGTGGTAGCGTTCTCGCTTGCCAACTGGTAGACGGGAGTTCGCGCCTCGCTCAGGTTGCGAAAAGTTTCACTGACGAAGTGGGTGGTTACTGTCCCCCTTGAGCAAGGGGATGGGTGTGTGCGTGTGTGAAGGTCACAGCCTTGCCCATAGATCGGACTATATGAGCTCTCAGCTCCCTTCCGGGAGGGTAAAAGATGACGATCACTACCATCAAGTGATCCTGACCGACCGGTGAGTTACACACACACACACACACACACACACACAAAGCGCATTTTAATGAAATCTGGTGGCTAGATGAGTTCAGAAGGTGCTGAATAGATTTTAAGATGGATCCAATTCCGGATGCTGGAATAAATCATAAACTCTATTGGCGGTGGTGGAGGTATGCACTCTATAAGATTACGTCACAGGACGGGCTAAGATTATAGAATTAATGGACTATGTGAGACTGCATACGTATTCGTCTTGGAGGCAAAGAATTCCAGCAATAAATCATAAATTTTATTGAAGTTGGCCTCTTTGTGTGCTTTCTTGTTACTGATGTAGTTATATTACCCTTTTATTGCGTGGGACTTTACTCAGTTAGATAATGAATAGTATCGCCTGATGTTAACGATAATAAGCAGGTGGATACAACGTGGTGAAAGGGTTGTGATACGTACAGGCAGAAGTGCTGGTGATGGACACAGCCGTACACCTATCAACCGTGAAGCACATTTGCCGACATTCACCTGAGGAAAAGTTAATACCTGGGCATGATATTTAGGAATGGGAATTTTTTCGCACGCATCCTACCACGGACAAAGTATAGAAAACCCTCATCGTACGTCCTGTAGTTCACGTACCACACACTGATCCTCTGTAGTCCTCACACGTCACCGGGCATTTGAACACTAATACCTCCCCTCCACTTTTTTCTTCACTTCCAAGGATATGTGGAACAAATTTGGTGGTGAAAAACTGATGGCGGGTCACATAATCCTACTCAGGCCCTTGCTACAGTGCAGTGGCGTGTCGCATCGTACTGTCAGGTGATATATGGTAACCAGATGAATGGCTGATATGCAATAGGCTACAAAATTCCTGTCACCTCTCTTGCTTTTCTGTCCAAGGACTTTAAAAATTACTCTCGTGAATCGGAAGCAGACGACGTTCACGACACTGGTCGGTGGCTAAATAGTCATCAGAGTTAGCTGATGGGGATTCATGAAGCTCTGTGTCAAAAGTCCATAAAGAAAGAAACAGCAGAAGCGAAAGGAATAAAGTTGCCGACTAATCTTAGTTAATATTGCAAACCCCCGGTCACTGGTTACAAATCAGAGGTGCTTTTTTATCACACCTCATGCAGGCTTCACTTACACCTCCTGCCTTTTCATTCTTTAGCCTTTTTTTTACACCATTCATTTCTTTCGCTGATGTAAAAACCGACTCGGGCACCACGTTCCTTCTTTGCACACCATCTTATCCAGCCGAGCCCCCAGCAAACTGCACTTGTCGTTCGTCTTATCTGCTTCTCAGTATATTCTCTCCAACTGTTCCTTATTTCGTTCCACGCGCTGGACATTCCCCCATTTTCATCCTCTGTTTTCTCAAACTTTTACTACAATCATTCTCACAATTTCTCTCACATAACATAACCATTTTCCTGATTTCACAGACACTTCCATTTTTCCCCCCATTTTCACTGACCTCAATTTCTTTTTTATTACAGTTCCTTTACATATTTCTTACTAACTTTATTATTCCCCCTTTCCGTCCTCGAGTCTCCTTTATTTCACCCTCTCCAGCCTTCCCTGTTCTTTCATAATTAGTATACCAACAAGATTTTTATTTCATTAACACCCAGTGCCACACACGCATTAAACATTCCTTGGCAAACACCTCCTCTTTTCGTCCTAAAAATATTCTGAATCCATTAGTTCCCGGTCCAGTAATCCTAACATCAATAATTTTCATTCTTCATCCGCCACTAATTAATCTGATTCTTCATATTTATACTTTCATTCAGTGTATTCACTCCTCAAAACCATTGCCTCTCTGCTCCTTTCATATTGACTTTTCTTACTAGCCATAAAACCAGACAAAGTTCTGCAACGCCATGTTCACTGCCGTATCAGCCACACATACACACACACACACACACACACACACACACACACACACACACACACATATGGAACCTGGGCTCGTAGATTTACCATCAGGATTTCAGGTTAATATTAAAGACTCCGTGTTACTACAGGATGTGTTACTGGGAGCTTGAATGTAATGTAGCTGATCCTTAACTCTCATACAGTCTTTCAGGGCACGGGCAGAGGGTTTCCTGTGCCTGTGTTGCCCAGTGTCACGCCTACGCTGTTTACATATAGAACTGTCTCTCCGGCAGAATTTGCAAGAGGTCTGCTAGCCTCCGCCTGATTTAGGGAGTACACCTTCGTCCGACCCAGATGCATCAACAACAAATATCCGTTCGCTTCCATTTCTCTCCCCTCATGGGTGAAGCAGATGTCTCCCGATATTTTTTTACTTATACTGAGATTAATAGAGGACAATTTAAATAGTAAAACAACTTGGATATTATAAGAGAATGATAAGGAAATTTTATGGCAATCTATTTTACTGACAATAAGAGAATATTAGTTAACAGCGAGAATAGCTAATTAACTTAATATACATACATAAAAGAATGATACACACACACAAAGACACAAAACACCTCTCTCTCTCTCTACACACACACACACACACACACACACACACACACACAAAGCACCTTTCTCTCTACCAGGCTTCTAATTTTCCTTCCAGTCTCCCTGATGTACCTGTTTGTGTTTCAAGTGTTAATTACTCTTTGCATTACCTCATTCTTCTCACATGTCCTTCACTCGCCATCAGTTATCACTCTTGTCCCTGGCACTCCAGAGGGACACATTACATCTCTGACAGTAACAATACCCACTCTTTCACTAAAATCCCCTGTCACAATTACTCTGCGGAATCTTGGCATAAATTCAATCACTCTGTCTAGTTAATCAAAAAATGTATCCTTCTCGTCTATGCTTCTAAATAACGTGCCCTTGTAATAATCAAAACCACTGCTACAAGTTCAAATTTAATGTTGACTTACCTACACTTAGGACATCCATAATCACTCATTATTATTCTCCGTTCATCTCTCTGTACAGTCTACTACTACTACTTATAGCCACTTTTTTGCATATAACATCGTCCCATTTACCCACTTCAGTTTCTCCCACTTTTTTTTGTCCTAACTCACTGCCATCACACATACACTTTCCTTCCTTAAACATCATCATTCACCATTCCTTTAGTGTTACTCATCTACACCTTCAACATTCCACACAGCCTCATGAACCAGCCATTGTCTTAAGGCTCTTGGCAGACACACAGCCCAGATTCTAGGCCTCCTGAATTGTTTTTGGACGGTAAAACTTCTAATCACGCAATACATAACTAACCTTTCATAATGTATAGCAATTTCAGTATTTGTAATCCCCTTCCTTCTGAACGGCACTCGTACTTTTCATATCTGTATGTATGACAAGTTTCATTCACTGTTTCCAGAGGTTAAGCTAGATGACGGACAGACAGACACCGTTGTTGGACAGCCGATAAAATCTGACATAATATCGTCCATGAATATTTAGGTGATACCCCCAAGACCTAAACCCCGTCCTATCCAGCGAGAGCATCCATCTGCCCCAACACACCAGCTGAAGAACATTCTGAACTTTTCAAATTTCGTAGCAGCAGTTACATCCTGGCCCATCTGTTATGATACCATGATATTTGCACTCAGTAATCATCAGTAACAGCGGGAGAACAATATATATTTCAACTTACAAATCTTAGGCTGATGTAAACGAAATGGAATTAGTCAGATACTTTGCATATAAACTCCGAGTTATATTTTTCACGAGCTGAATCTAAACTCATTAAAAGGAATTCCAGTTGCCAATGAGAGATATTAAAAAATGGAGCTTGGCGATTACACCGTTGAGATGTTTAGTCGTCTTACAACAGCTTGACCGGGAATTTTGTCCTTTTGCAGCTTATTTCACGTAGCTCAGTGGCAGCAGAATGTGACGATACTGTGGCTCTACATCGTTGCAACAGCACTTCTTCATGAACTGCATCATATTCTACGGTTAATCTCTTGTCACAGCTCAAGATGCAGGATGAAAAGATGTCAAATTTAGGCCAAGTTTGAGTAAAACGGGTATAGTACGAGCCAGTAAATGGGAACAGGTAAATGACTGGAAGAAAGACAACACAAAACAGTATCAGTAAAAGTATTAGTAACACTGACATCTCGTTGTCTCAAGAATGGTGGCGCTGGTGTCTTGATCTGCATGTATTGGTGGCAGTGTCCGCCATCACCCTCCACCACCAGCACAGCCATCACCACCATCATCCACCAGCGCCACCACCACTTCATCACCCAGCTTCGGTAACCTCCTACGTCTCTTGTCTGCTGCCGCCCTCCTCCTCATCTTCTTCTCGCTTTAACATTACAGGGGTGAGCCGGATCATCAGTTCTGCCAGAAAAGAAATATGTACATTTATCTCATCAATTTTCTCAGCTGTCGTTCGTGATGAGTACACCAAGACGGAGCCACGGGTTCTGTCAGAGAAAGTGTATATAATTATTATCATTTACTTTCAGTTGTCACGCATAATGGGCTACATAAAGTTAATTCCAATTCCCTTACTCTGTCCCTGATAATTATTCTAAGGCTTTCCGAGACTACTTCAATGCTTTTCACTTGGTATGAAGGAAGATGTGCAGATTTATATGGTGAAACCAGTCAGAAATTCACACACAAACTTCAAAAATTTACAAAAGAGAGAGAGAAAGAGAGAGAGAGAGAGAGAGAGAGAGAGAGAGAGAGAGAGAGAGAGAAAGAGTGGGTCCTTTAAATATGGGACCAGATAAAGGAATGAACACAGAAATGAAGTTCCAGTGGATTTCACATACAAAAGGGATGATCTGGTCGAGTGAGAAATAAAAACGTAAGAGCGGGATGCAAAAGATGACGTACTAGGACGGAATGGGCTCTAATCAGAGTGTGTTTATGCTCTGATGGAGAAAAGGGTAATGAAAGGTCTATAAGGATGGACAAAAGCAAGAAACAGAAATAGACAAATATGTGACGAATGGGAAGGAGAAGTCTGTGGAGGGATGATGTAAGTGAAGAGGTCTCTGCATCAAGGACAGTAAGAGATTAGCATGAAACAGAGCAAGTTGGAATGAAGTGGTTTATGGTGGTACTCACATCACGGACTTTTAGATCAGTACAAGGAAGTGTGGTATTCTCGATAGCGTGGTCGGAGGTACTTGCAGAGAAGTCGATTATGGATTGTTTAGTACAGAGGTTCTTAACCTGGGGGGCATGAGTAAATTCCAGGGGAGGCGCGAGCCCGGAAGAAAAAGTAGGAATTTCTTTAATTATATTTTTAACTCTCTTAACAAGAGCGTGGCCAATATCAAGATGATTATGAAAGAAATACAAAACATGTTTGGACAGCTTTATTAACTACGAGAAGTAGCAATGCTTCTAGATTCACAGCAGAAGGCAGATCTCCGTGACAAGTTCCAGTCTGAAGGCTTTCTTCTGTCTGTAGCTTACCTGGTGTACATCTTCGAAGCGCTGAATGCAATTAGTCTTAAACTACAAGGGAAAACATCATCATCAAGCACTACAACACCATTCGAGCCTTCAAAGCCAAACTCGACCTCTGGAAATGTCGAATTCAGGATGGAAATACAGCCAGTTTTAGTAACATGGATTCTGTTTTCATTCACAGTTACCTTGGCTCTGAGTTAAAAAAATAATAATAATAATAATAATCACTCCTCTGAGTGACTTGAAAGCAGAATTAATCAGATACTTCCCAGATATAGACGAGAAGCGTGAAACCTGGAAATTCATCAGGAACCCATTTCAGTGTGAGGTAGCTGATGTTTCGGATGAAGTGCAAGAGTATTTTATTGAGTTGAAGTTCAGCTCCTCAGCTGAGGAAGACTCCCAAAAATTTGGATCTTGAGACGTTCTGGGTCAAGTGTTTACCCTCCGATCTCACATCAAGCTCTTCGGATTCTGACAATGTTTGGATCCACGTATCTTTGTGATGCCGCATTTTCCATGCTCATTGCTGTCAAGACCAAGTATAGAAACCGCCTGAAAGTTGAAGGAGACTTACGTTGTGCACCCTCTGGCATTCGACCACGCATTCAAGATCTGGTAGCTAAGAAGCAGTGTCAAGTATCTCATTAAATTAGTAAGAAGGTAACCTCATTAAATATGCAGGGTATATTGTTTGCACAGAATTCACGCTCAGTAAGACTAAAAACACCAATTTTTTCAGTTTTCCTTAAAATCTGGGAGGGAATTTTATCAGTTTGGTTGAAGACGCCAGGGGGGCGTGGAGGGAAGAACCAACTGCTAGAGGGGGCGTGGCAGTAAAAAGGTTAAGAACCTCTGGTTTAGTATAACCAGAACAAAGTCGTGAGGCGTATTATCAACGAGGTGAGTTACAGCACTCTTGGGTTACTGAGTTTTATTGTACAGTTATCTTGATAGTGATTTACTGACGAGCTTAGCGTGACGGCCAGTCTCCCCTTTCTCCTTACTCTGCCCTAATTGAGCTCTCGGGCATTATCTACCCCCTTTCTGATCTGAAGGGCTTCTCTCTGACATTATATACAGGTGGGAGAGGATGTTTGGCGAGGTAGTAGTGTCTGATTAGATATCCTGTGGACTTCCACGTGTTTGAATACGTCATGAGTTTCTTGGTTGTTTGGACTACGAGGATATTTTGAGAAACATCGTATGTTAAAATTCTTGATAGTCTGGGACAACAGACTGTGTACAGATATCATGTGAAGTCGGACACTACTTACTGTGAATTGACATTCCTAGTGAGAAACTGTGTACGCTACCATCAGACACTACATCCCGTACATTGTGTTTATGAGATATATGCTAATGCCTATATAATATCGACAGTATCAGAGTATTCCGCTCTGTGACAAGATTTTCCTTCCTCGGTATGAACTCATTAACAAGAAAAGACAAATACACTCTTAGTTTTACGATGTATCTTGATTCGTAGTTGGCGTTTTGCTTCAAAAGTTTTTCAACATTTTCTTTAGGGACGTTATCAATTAATGAAACGTTTTCTACTGATAAGTCCATCAACATGATTTGATGTATATGGAAAGTTGCTGTTGTTTTTTTCCCCAGGCTTCTCTGAACGCAGGGTTGGTGGACTGTACGCAGAAGCTGCCCTTATGCAGTCCACCACGGTCCTAGTAGGAGATAAGAAGGGAAATGAGGGACGGTTGTTCAACTGGAAAGAGGAGCCACCCGATTACATCACTGTCACTGCGTATAAGCGTCCCAATCCAGCACATATCAACAAGTATTATTATTTAATGAAAACAAGCAGATAGAATTTGCCAGTTAATGACTTTCGCTACATTAGGCAACGTCACCGGTTGGCTTATTCATTATGATTACTTTACCGTGCTTCCGGGCTTGGATGTTGGCCGTTCAGTCGACAGTTTAGGACATATCAGCACCTTACAAAAGTCCTACGAAATGACGGGTTTGTTTTCAGACTATCAACAGCAGGCACATAACTAAACATAAATTAACGTACACCAGAATTCTAACACTATGATATAATCTTCCTGTAAAAGATGTTATTTTTTCCTTTTTGAAGAAGTATCGTCAGTTGAGATCTAATGCTAATTTAGTCTGAGATCAGTGTAGTTCAAATGCAACAAATTAACTTCATACGCAACACATAAAATAAAGAATCAGTCAAAAAAGTGGCGTGCATACAAACGTTTTCACAAATTGCTTTCCTCAGGGTGCTTGACCTGCTGAGAGGCGTGGTGGCTTTGACTCATACAACACCTCCTCATAGGACATCAATCTCCTCTCTCTCTCTCTCTCTCTCTCTCTCTCTCTCTCTCTCTCTCTCTCTCTCCC
>JAGKTI010000447.1:114794-136507 GCA_018397915.1 Birgus latro
TTTTTTTTTTTTTTTTTTTTTTTAAAGGTTTGTAGCTTTATTAACTACAGGCACCACAAGGCGCCGCTGGACATGGTGGTGTTACAGTATAGTGCTGTACATGGCAGGTACAGATTACGATTGACAAATATGTAATGTGTACAATGGGCATAACGCCTCACTAGCTAACTAAGCTAATACAATAGCCGCGGCAGCAGCAGCAGCAATAACAACAATGACAATAACAATAATAATCATAATCATAATAATAATATTGGTATTTATAATAAGTAGTACAATTAAATGATAATAATAATACATATAATAATAATAAAAATAATAATAATAATAATAATAATAAATCATTATCATCACTACAGCATCATCATCATTATAGTGTACAACTACAATGACAATATTATGTTGTTATTAGAGTGTTTTGGCGTATCATAGTGTCGTACGCGTTGAGTATAGGTTAGCATGGTGGTGGGTGGAGAGCCACCTGTTCCTTTATGTAGGTGGTCCAGCCTTGAATCAGACGAAGTGCGATGCCCTCGGCAGTGGTGTTGGGTCCCCTGCGAAGGAAGGCAGTGCCGGGCCAGGTAAGGAGCCAGTGATCAAGGCTGGTGGCTGGGGTGTTGCAGTGTGCGCATGGCTCCGCTGGGTGTTCACATCGCTCCCATCTACACATCCAACCCAGTCGAATTCTAAATAAGTGTTGCTCTTCAGCCCTGGTAGTGGAGGTGTTGAGAGCTGGCGGGTTATACTGAGTGACGGTCCTGTACCACTTGGCAGAAACTGAGTGCTGTGAAGCTGTCTTGTGTGTGGTAAGTAAGTGTTTTCTCTCCTTCTGCTTTGCGTCCTCCTTCAGTTTAGCTCTGCTGGGGTGTAAGTTTATGGAAAAGTCGGGATTAGGTTGGGTGCAGGCTGCTCTGGCCGCCTTATCAACAATTTCGTTTCCTGCTATATTCACATGGCCAGGGACCCAGTTAATGATGATTTGTCTTCCTTGTTCTTGAAGCTGAATCATATGTGCCAATATATCTGTAATGAGTGAGATGTTATCTTTATGGGGTGTCTGCTGGAGGGCATAGATGAGGGAGAGTGAGTCTGTATTGATGATCACGTGTTTCTGATGGGTAGTGAGTGCGTGAGCTAGTGCATGCTGAATGGCCACTGCTTCTGCCTGAAGTGAGCTGCAACATGGTTGACTGGTACTCGTGTTTTGTGTATTTATGTTTTTTTCTTTTTTATGCAAGGAAGAAGGAACCAAAGGCCGGAGCCCGCAAACCGCTCATTCAAAGAAAAAACAAAAACAATACGAAAGAGCCAAATTTAAGATCCGTTCATTTCGAGATGCCTGGACACACTGCGTTTGAAAGACTGGAGATCATAGGAAGTAGGAAATACAGACAGAGGGAGACAGTTCCAGAGTTGACCTGTTGCATAAATAAAGGACTGGGAGTAACGGTTAACTCTTGCATCAGCGAGTTGGACAGAAAAGGGATGAGAGTTTGTTGCTAGACGGGTGCTACGTGCCCGTCGTAGAGGTGGAGGGATGCAAGCAGACAGTTCAGGGGAGCAGTGACCGTTGAAGTAGTGACAGAAAAGAGATAAAGATGCAACAGTGTGATTATAAGCATGTATTAATGTATATATGCATTCCACCTCTCAGTATACTCCCCATAAGACCTGGACCCCACCCTTGTAGGCATGTATGTACCCCATTTCTCAAAATACCCCATACAGCCTGGACCCCCAACCTTCAAAGCGGTACAGGGACTCACTAAGGAAACGAGACAGTGAGGGACACACTGTACTGGGCCGCCCTTCTGGATGCGGCAAAAAATAAATAAATAAATAAATAAATAAATAAATAAATGGTCCGTAAAACTTTTAACTGAGAAGTTAGGAATAATATTAATGTTCTTCCTACTTGATTTGAGGTACTAAAAGTGGCTGCAGTCTCAACATTATTTTGATTTAATTTCTTATACTTTTAAACCATTCTTATTTTATTTCCTTATCCTTTTACACTACTCAAAACGTTATGGAAGGCAATGAAATGCGAAATATCTCAGTGAAAACCTTTTAGTCAGAGGACAATCGGCCGTTAGTATTTTTGAGACTCGTGAGGAAGGGCGACACAACGCAAAGTGCCTGGGTACGAAAGCTTATCAAACTTATGTTGGCGTAAGTGAGGGGGATGAAATATTACCCAGCCATGTACTTCTCTTCCCGGGATGATTGCGTGGGATTCCAGATTATACTGTGAAATATATATATATATATAGATAGAAAGATAGATAGCTAGATAGATATAGATATACACATAGCTATAGATATATTTTATACAAGGCAGAAGGAACCAAAGACCAGGAGCCTGCAAATTGTTCCCTCCAAGAAAAAACAAACGCAAGATAACAGAGAACCAGAATCAAGATCCGTTAATAACTTCATTCCCAGCAGTGGCAGGTGAAGCAAAAGATGTTTTCAGATGCAACATAGGCTACTAAAAGCCATATCAGAGTTAGTCTTTTGCCTCATACTATCTATCTTTCTACCTGTAGCCAGACGCTTTAATCCCGTAAGAGGTGGCCACAATCAAATCGCCTCCATGTCGCCCTGTCCCCTGCCATTTTACTGCCCTCCCCCAGCTTGCACCCCCCTCTCTCATATACCTCTCTACTCCATCCCTCCATCACATTCTCCCTTCCTCTCTTCCTCTCCACCTCACACTCTCCTAGCTGGTTTCCCACTCTCCATTCTCTCCTCTCGGCCAAACCACTTCATTGCGTTTCTCCTAACACTTTTTATCACAGCCACATCAACATCACAACACTTCTTCACTTCCTCATTTGTCAGTCTGTTTCTCCGTGTAACTCCACATGTTCCTCTCAGGTAACTCATTTCCACTACTCTCACTCTTGACTTGTGTCTTTCCAACAAGGTCAAGCTTCGCTCCTTACGTGACTGGGGATCACGGTACTGTTCTGTCATGCAGCGACTTTTTTCTTCCATGCTCACTTCCCTATTTCTTATCACCGCTTTCAGTGAACCAGCAACCTTTCTTCTCTGTTGAACCCTTTCAAGCACTTCATCCCCCAGACTTCCATCCTTACGTAATACACTACCCAAGTACTTAGGTGCACTCACATTTTCCTCTTCCTCACTACCCAGCCTTACTGTGCGTTCAGTGACTTCATTTCTCTCGAAGACCACAGCTTTACTCTTTCCTACCTTCACCTTTAGGTTCCGTTTCTTACACACTCTTCCAGACTCATTTACCAAGCTTTGCAGTTCCCCCTTGTCTTCATTTAACATTATAGTATCGTCTGCAAACAATGTTACAGGAAGTTTCCAAATACTGACATTAAAGCCGCATCAATATTCACTGCTCTACCGTATATATCTTTTATAACTCCATCCACACACAAATTAAACAACGGTGGAGACATGACACATCCTTGTTTCAGTCCAACATTCAGACTGAGAAATTCACTCGGTTCACCATCAACGCGCACTGCAGCCCTAGCACCCTCATACATACTCTTCACGGCATTCAACTCACAAAGAAATATATTACCTGGACAAGGCTATACACGCCCTGCCATAAAATTATAAAAGTAGAAAGACAGGTAAACTCCACTGAAATAGATCATAAGCACACACACACACACACACACACACATGGGGGAGTGCCTGTGAACGTGTCTGTGTATGTATATAAAGTATGTAAGTATGCTTCTGTGCGAAGCGTGTGTGTGTGTGTGTGTGTGTGTGGGTGTGTACAAGCACGCGCATAGAACACTGTACAACACATGCCACTGAGATGCAGGCGTTACATCAACGGCGTATAAGCAATACGAGACGACCATATAGGTCCTACAGGAGCAGTTGCATACCTACGATCGACGGATGTGCTCACTCAGGCCGACCAGGGTTACGAGACAACAACAACCATGTGGCTGCAATATTTTTTTTTCTATTTTCTATTTTTGGTGTGGGGCTGGCTGCCACTGACCTTCTGCTGCAGCAATTGTTTTCCATCTGCTTTCTAGAGTTACTACATCGCCTTCTTCAGAGTTGAGAAATCATCAGAGTCGAGAAGGTCTTCCATGACAGCTTTGGCAGGAGGGCTATCACTGTTTGGTGGGCTGGCAGGTAATTCCAGCAGGTAGGTAAGTAAGATGGGCTTGCTAAAGAACGGAGAGTCTGATTCATTCTGCCTTTTAGTGCTCCTTTGTTGCCTTTTATTTCATATTGGGTTGGAGAATGACAGCACTTAGTGACAGTTTTGTGGGCAACTGGCATAGGTGAGACCTGGTCGAATTCGAGCTTTTAAATTACAAATATCCAGTCTGTTCGACAGCTGAATCGTCTNGTCCGTTCCCTGAAAAGCTGTAGTCCGGAACAGTCAGTCCGTTCCCTGAAAAGCTGTAGTCCGGAACAGTCAGTCCGTTCCCTGAAAAGCTGTAGTCCGGAACAGTCAGTCCGTTCCCTGAAAAGCTGTAGTCCGGAACAGTCAGTCCGTTCCCTGAAAAGCTGTAGTCCGGAACAGTCAGTCCGTTCCCTGAAAAGCTGTAGTCCGGAACAGTCAGTCCGTTCCCTGAAAAGCTGTAGTCCGGAACAGTCAGTCCGTTCCCTGAAAAGCTGTAGTCCGGAACAGTCAGTCCGTTCCCTGAAAAGCTGTAGTCCGGAACAGTCAGTCCGTTCCCTGAAAAGCTGTAGTCCGGAACAGTCAGTCCGTTCCCTGAAAAGCTGTAGTCCCTTTTTCCTGTTACATCAGCATTTGGATATACAGTGCCTCATATCTTTTATTCACACGCAGCTATATCAAATAATGCACCCCTGATTCACTTGTTTATATTTGGGAATCATGGTATCTTTATGGCATAATGTGTATTAATAGCAGAGTATTAAAATCTATAACTGTGCGAACCTCAGTAACTCGTCCCCTCCTTGCACATTCGATTGGAGACTGCAGTATTATAATTACTAGCTCAGTTTTGTAGTCCTTTGGTCACATCTCCTACTGTATCTGAATTTTAATTATGTTTCAGTTAGGTTGTGGGAGAGGGACAGTTTCCTCCTCTCTATTTAATAGCTCTCGATTTTTTTTTTTAAGTAATTCGACCACGTTGTTGTTGCTTCGAACAAGGATGATCCCCTAAAAATTCTAAACACAGTGATTCGACCCGGTTGCTCTATACTTCGAGCAAGGATGATGCTCTAGAAATCCTGAACAGTGAAACCCTCTGAGCCATGAATCACTGAGCTTCGAAACCATTTCGAAGCAAAGCTGTTGTGCAGAGGGTCGTGGGCCGTGGCAACTGATGAGGGTGGAGACTGGGAGGGAGTGGATGTGTGGTGTCGAGGCTGCTTGTTCCTCTCTTCCACTCCAGCTATTGTGTTTTGTGTATAATCTATTGCCTGTGGAGTAACTAAGTCTTGTGTCTAAGTAAAACACTGAAACCTTTTACCATGTCTCTTGCTTCCCTTCTTTGGGAGACTGCCCATGTTTAGATAATACTCTTCCATTTCTTTTTCCTGAACGAGTTTAATTATATACACATAACATTAAACATTAAAATAAAAACTTAAGATGACGTAACAAGAGGTCATTACGGTCGTACAAGAGTAAAATCAGAGGAAGGAAATAAACATACCTAAATATATACATATATACATTAATAAATACAAATCTAATTCTGGCAATTGTCAGGGATAATTGCAAAATCAACCAGCCTCTAAAAAGAAAGGTGGCCATGGTTTTTCTTCACGTTTATCAGAGCACTTTTAGTCTTGTCTAGTTCAGATACTTCGTGTTCTGAATTTAGTTTGGGGTTTGGTGTTGTGATTTTAGTTTTGGTTTTGGTCACACTGTTCAATTCTGGTTTATTTTGCTTTTTTACTGCTGAGTCATGGGCAAACGGAAAACACTGGCACAGAATGCTGCATCGTAAGTTCTTAACTCTTTGTATGAAATATCTAAATAACTTTGAACTAGTTTGTAAATTTCATGCACCAGAGAAAAATAGGCAGCCCAAAGAAAAATTAGATATTCTAGTACTGAAGGGAAGTAATGAAACCTGATATGATTAAGGTTGTTGCCAGTTTTTGTAACAACTTCTGCAGAACGCGGCTTCATATTCACGGAAGCGGCATCAAGAAGTGTAATATATTTTGAAGTCTGACGTTTTGACCCAACCAGCAAGTAAAGCATCGTTGGTTCTGAAAACCAGGATGTCTTGTAAGCGTGCCTCAAACTGACTTATTAACTCTCATGTGTTTGGTTCTTTTTTTAATCAGGTTGGATCTAAGGACATGTAAAGAAGTAAATTCAGTGGATCTTTTAGTCCTTGCAACTTCAGACGCCTGAAAAGCAAAACATTAGACCCATCGCAGTCTCCTCAGAATTTAATCTTGGAGATTGATTTCTATGTGTATATGTGGCAGGTTCAGCCATAGGTGATCCATGAGAAACTAACTTGTAGAAATTTTTCCCAGAATTGATTAGGTAACAACGGGAGTATTATTCTACTATAAATGATGGTCCTTTAAAATGGTCAGGATTGCTACCCGTTCATGGTATTAAGAGGAATGCACTGCAGAGGCCATTAACCACTCTCTAAGTAGTCACTGTTGTTACTGAGAAAGACCAATGACAATTCAAAATGTTCAATGTTCATATCATGATGTTAAATTTCATTCAGTTTCAGCTTGATCTAAATCACAAAGTATGAATGTTAAAAATGTTCACCCTCAATGACATCACTGTCCCTTGCAAAACAACGAGGCAGTTGCTGACACTGAAAAAATCGGGACCAGTTCCACCACAACCATATCAAGTATGTCATTCTATTTATTGCCAGACGCCTTAATCTCGTAAAGGGTTGTCCCGAGCAAATCGCCTCCGTCTCCCAGTTGTCTATCATTTGCCTGCCTTGCCTACCGTCCTTCCATTTCGCACACCCCTTCCTCATATACCATCCCACCATCTCATCCTTGGTCTCCCCTTTCGCGTCTCCCTCGCCACAAGCCACAAAAGTTAAATAATAGTAGGCTTCTAACAATATTAAATTTGAATGGTGAGGAAGTGGTTGCCTTTATAGCTACTACTGTAGATCATAAGTTGCGCTGCACAAGGCATTTGGATTCTTAAACTTGGGCAGAATGTACAGGTGCATCAAGTTAGAAGCATAATAAGTATACCTACGTCCAGTATTATTCCAGTCTGTGAGTGCGATGTCAACGTTGAATCATCACCCAAGCTCTCCTGCATTCAAAGTTATCAGAGATGTTAAGTTTCTTGGTGGTTTACTTTCCTCAGACCGTTTTCCTTAAACTACGTTGATGCCCGCTTTCCATTAAGATTAGTAGTTATTATTCAAGGAGCGAAACAGTTACATACACGGAAGGATCTTCACTTTACCCATTAGATCCCAGGGTTCGTGTGTGAGGGATTTGTTGGAAGGGTACTCCGTGTACAGACCTCCGTCCATCTGCTCAAAGTAGCGAAGCTCATGGGTCCGTACCCTGGAGTTTCCCCTTTTATTGACTTTGGAAAATGGCTACTTCCGTCCTAGTCTGAGGACACTGGGAAATATTAGTTAAAACAGTGTTTATCTTGAGAGCAAAGTGTCTTGTTCAGTGAATCAGGTTATTTATCTCTTGTGCTGTGTTGTATGTATTGTTCACCGTTCCATCAGGTTTTCAAAAATCTGATTCAGTGATTGGTGTGATAGACCCTCTTGTCATCCCTCAAACCAGCACAGAGCTCCATATTCTTTATTTTGGAGTCATTAAATTTATAAATACAGAAATCAAGCTCGTAAGACATGTGAGACAGGGCTAACGGTGAACAGTAAGGCAATGGGTAAAGGGAAAAGGATGAAGGTATAGGGTGGACAGGCCAATAGTCCTTTCTCCCCGCATCCCACCAATAGTCCTTCTTGTTTCCTTCATTCCCCATCCTCTCCCACGAACATGCACAGCGGTAATGCACCACTAATTGAAGAGATAAAATAGAATATAACCTTGAGCGGATACTTATATAATGGATGGTACAGGCAACTACATCTATTTTCATTCATACCAGATTCATTCCCCAAACAAGCACTATTGAATGGCCTCGTTTCCATCCTGACAACTACTTTTGCGTTGCATCGGGAATAAGCGCTCTATACTCTCCTCCTCTAGATAAAACTCAGTCTTACCTGGTATGCCGTTGTAACTCAGAATTCAACACATACCTTCCTCCTTCATAGAGGGAGCAACAAAATATGAAAAAAAAAATATATAGTAGACAAGTTGGTCCATTCTATAGTCGGTTTTTCATCTGAAGGAAATGTGCTACTTTAACAGCGTCAGTACTAATGTTGTTGCGTGAAATTCTCTGAGCCTTATTTATGACATTCGAACGAGTTTAATTGGTCAGTTGTCAAATCCACCCTCCGATCCGATTACACTTGCCAATGAGCCTGGCCGAAAGTGGTCACGGATCTTGTCAAATGAAAGTAAGTCGATTACATTTCTTTTTTCTTTCTTTTCATTAATGGCTATCGGCCATAATGTGGCCATTTAGCCAGACAGTTATCCACAGTATACACACATATATATACATACACATACACATACATAATATATACATATACTGTATATATACTGTATACATACACATATATATGCACACATAATATATATACACATATATGTATACAAATGCACCCACACGCACACAGCCCACGATATAATACACAAGATGGAGCAGAAGCAGTAAGGCAGGCAGGCAGTGGCAGAGAGACTTGATGGCTGAAGGCTAGAGGGAGGCAGTGGCAGAAAGACAGTGGCAGAAAGACTAATGGTCGAGTCTGGCTACACTGTAGAGGAACGGGATCCAGAGTCAGAGTCTGAGTCAGGACCAGCAGAGAGGTGCGACTTCACGACCCCAGGGTGTAAGAGATGATACGACACTCCTCAGGGTCGGTAATGGCCTGAAGGGACCTCCGGCGCAGCACACTAAAGGAGAGCGCTAGTATAGGAAACCACTGCTACACACTCCAACTAATACACTGTCCATGATGCCACCCTCCTGTCTTCTCTTCCCCCCGTCCCCGACTGATTCCTTCCCAGTATCCTCCTACCTCTCCTCCCCTTACTCGTTGCCCCCACGCCTGTCTGCCTCCCATTGCACTGTACCTTCCTTGTCAACAGGTGCATGTCAGGTGATGATGGAGTATGGGGTTGGATCAGCATTACTTGCGAATATCTATAAATTTTATTTGGAAGAATATACAGAACATCACATACGATTTGACTGATGTTTCCTCTTAATAAGCCTTATGGGTGCAGTGACAAGGATGATGGATCCGACAAAACTTATTTACTGATCATTATTGTCCAGTTACGCTTGGGTAACGCCAATATATATTTTTTCTCATAAATAAGGGATAGCCATTTCATATTGTTAATAAAATCCTTGATCATTGCACTAATAACCACTTGATTAAATGCTGGCACTGTGTTGAACATAATATACTGACGTCCTGGAAGTGAATGGTCTAAGTAGAGAGCAGTACTGAGGGGCGCCAATACACGGGCGAACAATGAGAGGCGTGAGGGAATATTAAAATACTCTCAAGCTTGAATTATGCCGGATGTTTTATTCTGTCACCAGAGTATTTCATTCAGCTAAGGGAATCCTCTTGTGCTTGAGTGTTCAGATGACCAAGAATGCGTATTATATCACTTCGATATCCAGCACAGTATTAGTTATGCATGTTACAGGATACCGTTTGGCAAAGGCAAACTACTTATATTGTTACGGACGTGTATATTAAGGTGCACTCTTAACCCTTAAATTAATCACCAAAAGGGATAAGGTAAAGATCACAAGAAGACTAACTTAACTTTACTGTACACTATAACACACACATCCGATAAAAGATTTCAGGTTCGATTTACAAAGAGGAAAATGCACACAAAGCTCTGCGTAATACAAATATCAACTAGGTACTCTTACCTAACCAGATCACAACTCAGTGGAGTGTAGGTACACAAACAATACTCACAGATACCGAACACGAGTGGCTTGGAGACAGGGTAAAACCAAGTATAAATCACACACAAGTATAGGTGAGAGAAGTGAATAAATTATACAAGTGTAGTTGGAGTAGTGAATAAACTAATAAGGGTGCAAAACAGTGTCTTTTGAAATTAACGTCATGTATTGAGCAATGAGAAACTGTGAGGGAAAGTGTAATAAAATGTGACAAAATACATGACTGTACAAAGACGTATGAATGTGTCTGTTGAAAATGACTTTAAAAGTGATGCTTTCTCTGCTAAATCGAGCTTATAAAAGGTCGTTTCTCCGCCACTTTTGGTTATTTAGCCATTAGGCGTTTGGAATAATAATCTCCAGCCACTCAACAGTACTAGTACCTCGTACGACCCATGAGGGCCTTACTCAGCTCACCCATAGCCAATTACGAACATCAAGAAAGTTAGAGAAATTTTTGACATATTTTGATTGGCGGTTACTCTGAAAATATGCTCCACCCCTCTTAGGCTTTCCCTACTTTCTCACGGACAGGAGCAGTTAAACTGGGAAATAGGATCTTTGTGATAATCTCCTAATCTATTTCCAGTAAAATTCTGACCGCTGTGTACACACAGCTGGGTAGGACTTGACCCTTTTGTCCGACCGACCAGGTCAGAACACGATAGGAAAACATTAACTGATTTCTCAGCGGCTCGTTTTATCTGTACACTTATCGTCTCCGTCTCCTATTTCTAGCACACAACTGGGGTATCTACGCCAGTAACAATATACTGTTTCTATGAATAATACTCTTCACCAAATCATACACGGTACCGCTCCAGCCTCAATACCCGTGAGACTGGAGAGAATGGGAGGTAGTGAACTGGCACGGAGTTAAAGGTGCCAAGCGGATAACAAGCAAGTAACCGAGTGCACTTCAGTTACAAAATACAGGCTGAAATCTTTGCTACAGATCTTTCACTTGTTGTTATTGTTGTTCAGCCTCAGTCTGCTTGGTCGAGAATACCCACCAACCACAGGCAAGCAACTGCCCCTGCAGGCCCTCCCTTGCATTGGACCGATGTTCCCTTGGGGTAGACAGTGCCTCGCCATAGCAAAGCGCGGGGAGAAGTGTGGAGGCTTGGTTACCGGGTGGAAGCCGAATTTGCGTCTCCACCCAGTTAACAGGGACGCCATAGCAGGCTCTACACCTCCGTTAATTGGCCATATGGCTACCAACCAACGTTGAAAATGGTATCCTGGGTTACAAGAAACCATTAGGTTTGTCACTCAGTGAAGAGCCACTCGAAATTGAAGGATTAATGAAAAGTGACAGGAAGGATGGAAGAATCGGGAAAAGGGGAAAACTTAGTGAAAGAAAAATAAAAGGTGAAGGAAGAAGCAGGCAGCATTATTGGATGAGTATTTATTCATATCAATCAATTATAACAGGCAGGAGGTTTAATAGTGATATGTTGACCAAGACGTACGGCTGGCTAATGACGCACACCCCATAAAGGTCACGAAACATCTGTATCCTCCCTGCATTCTCTTCACATAGAGCAGATATAAACAACTATTACACATTCAGTATTAGCCTACACTTCCTGTATGGCGCTCACGTCTGGATTATTGCTAGGTCGGGACAGGAGTTCGATGCGGCACTGTTGCACAACCCGCCTTCTCACCACCTGACTGTGTACACGGGGGAGGAGTTGTCTTGTATGAAAATAATGGTCTCTGGGAAGGGTTGGGTGTAAGATTAGAAGAAGGGCAGTGTAACCTCTTCAGGTGTTTTCAAATACTAAAGTGCAGTGAATCTACGCGCTATCCTTGTCGCCTCCTCAACTCCTTACAGGCTAACCTACTCCCACACATCACACGTCACGTCACCGTTACGTACCATCTTGTAGACGTCCTCCTGAACGTACCTAGAGGAATATACTCTCGTCAATTTCCGTGTGTTTTTTTTTTTAAGTCATAAAGTATATACATTATAATGAAAACCAAGACTCCACAGCAATGCATACTATATTTAATATTTTATATTCTTCTTACTTCTCCAGAAATGTAGCTTGGGCTGTCGAAACCGAAGCTCTTTTCATCAGAGAAGATGACTTCCCTTACCATTCCATGTTGTAATCCACATATTTCTGGGACAACTGGAGATGTCATTGCTGATATCTCTCCTTTAACCTGGGCTTCGCTGATGGTGTTCTGTGTTGATAGCGAATTTTCTTCAGCCTTTCCATATAGTCTCTGCCGTGACATCGAGTTCTAGGTGTTTTTTAGCAGCCATGACATTGCTGAATGGACGATGATAAGAAATATTCTCGTATACTCGTGCGTTGATCGTCTTGAGCAGTCGTTCTCTTTGCTGGTCCTGATCTAGGGTGATTGCCCACTTTTGCTTCCTTATCCCACCTCCTGAGCCAGCAATACACAGAGGCCTGGTGAATGCCAAGCTGGGTCGCTGTATCGCCAGGAGTCTGATCACTCACATTCACCCCCGTCATCTTCCCCTGAAAAGCAATTTAGTCCATTCTGAGTGCTGTCGTGACGTGCTGAAAATTTGCTGCAGATTCTTTGCATTCCTTAACCACCTCGGCTTCGTGACGTGGCATACTGGAAAAAAAATAAAAAAAAAAACAAATGAAACTGAACATTCACAGTTTCCCATACCACTATTCAAATTCATAATCTATCCACGATGGTCACTATTTACGACCCTGTTATTGTTTACTACCTTTTCCAATTATTTGCGACCCTGTTATTATTTACGACTATTATTTACGACCCTGTTATTATATACGACCCTGTTATCATTTACGACCCTGTTATCATTTACGACCCTGTTATTATATACGACCCTGCTACTATATACGACCCTGTTATTAGTTACGACCCAGTTATTAGTTACGACCCTGTTATTATATACGACCCTGTTATTAGTTACGACCCTGTTATTATATACGACCCTGTTATTACAGTATATACGACCCTGTTATTATATACGACCCTGTTATCATATACGACCCTGTTATTATATACGACCCTGTTATCACATACAACCCTGTTATTACATACGACCCTGCTATTATATTCGACCCTGCTATTATATACGACCCTGTTATTATATACAACCCTGTTATTATATACGACCCTGCTATTATATACGACCCTGTTATTATATACGACCCTGTTATTATTTACAACTCATTAGCTTATTGTTTATATCGTTTTATTGTTAATGATCCTGATACCGTTACGACCCTGTTATTATTTACACTTATTTAGTATTGCAGACGGCCTCCCAGTATCAAGATACATCATGCTGTATGATATCCAATGAATTACTCGTTAATACAGTATCTATTCGAGATATACAGTCTCAATGTCTTGATCGTTTATTTGAGACTGTTGTACTCGTCATTGCCTGGTTTTCATTTGCCACGTAAATAATTCAGTGTGTTAATGGTATGCTGCATATTACGACTGTCTTGACCCTCTTAATGGGTTTGAAAGAGAACTTTAATTTTCCCGATACTCAGTGCTTCAGTCAAGCAGGTCCCTCCTTACGCAGGCTCGTTCGTTCGTTTCGTTTCGTTTATAAAGGTTCCAACATGCTTGTATGCGTCGGCCTTGGTCACCTAATGGCAGCTCTCCATGCTGCTCCATCTCTGGCAGCCTCCCTATTCGGTCCCTTATCCCTGAGGTCACACTCTGTAACCTCGATCCAGATCTTTTTCGTTCCGCCTGTCGCAACCCTACTCCCAACGTTCACACTTCTCATTTTAAGCCCCCAGTTGTTATCCCCCATCCTCTTCACATGCCCAGACAATCTCAGTCCACTCCTCCTCATCACAACACCAATGCACTCCTGTCCCATCCTTCCTCTGAACTTTTCCATCGTAAATCTAGCCTCGCCAGGCCTCGCATTCAAGGACACACAGCACATCCACCTCATCATTGTCATTTCTTTACGTTTGAGCCCACAAATATCCTATTCTTTAAATGCTCAGGTCTCACTACCATACAGCATTACACTCCTAACACATGCCGCATACAAAAATCTCGTAGCACAGGAGGAGAACCCTTTCAGTGTCATGAGAGGAAACAGCTCCCTAAACTTTGTCAAACAACTCCTCACCCTAGCCACAGAGCTAGCTTCAGCTCCACCTCCAGCACATAACATGTCTTCCAATTAATAGTATTCTTCCACATAGTCAAGAAACTCACCAGCAAGAACAGTCCTTTCACTCCTGACAATTTCCGCATGCTGTCCCCTATACACCGCACACACGAAATCAGCGTTATCTCGCAGTCTACCTCAAATGCCACTACATCTCTCTTGCATCCACTTATCACAAATACTGTACAAGGTGGAAATACTTCCCACACCCTTGAGGTAAACCGCACATGGCCACTCTTCCTCTTGTTTGACAGTAATGCCACCAGCCTAAGATACCATTACTTTTGTTTTATCGGCATTTACGCTCAGTCCTTTGTGCCCCATACCATCTGTCCACTTTTCAAAACTTTCCTCCACCTCCCTTTCATTCTCTGCAGTCAACACCAAATCATCTGCTTACATCTCTCACCGGGAGTCCATTTCTGAAGTCATATGAGAGGGCTCCAAGCACGGTGATAAATAATAAACGGCTCAAGATTGGCCCCTTATAAACGCCAGCACGCATGGAAAACTCATCACTCAGATCTCCATTCATTTTCACCTGGGTGCTAGCACCCACATACACAGTCCTAACCACTCTAACCAGCCACACCTCGATCCCAAGCTTTCTCGTTGCCCACTTCACCACCTCCCTATGGACTCTGTCAAAGGCTTTATCCAAATCAACAAAAACAAAGCACCAATCCCTTTTTTTGTTCCTGTAAAATTTTTTTGAAGCTTTCGAACAATGAATATGGCATAAGTGGTCCCCTTGCCTGGCATAACCCAAACAGCATCTCACTAATATTCACTCTTTCTTTAATCATACCTTCTACAACTCTCTCCATTACTTCCGTTACCTGGTCCAAAAGTTTTATGCCTTTACAATTTCCTCTTTCCGGGGCATCACGATTCCCCTTGTACACATTTACAATCACACTTTTCAGCTAGTTATATGGGAACACACTTACATATAATCGTATTTATCAAATCAGTAACCAACCCGCCTCCTATACCACCTGAGGCCTTCAGCATTTCATCAGTCAACCCAGACACACCTGCCACCTTTCCCAACTCCATCCTACCTATTACACGGCTCACAATAGTAGTATCAATCAAAGGCCAAGGACCAAAACACTGGATCTGCTAAATCCAAACCTTCCCTGGTCCAGTCTGACTCCTCATTCAGAACTGGGTTATAATGCTCTCTCCAAGCGTCTTTAGTATCCTCACTGTTTACCACTAACTATCCTTCATCATTCTTCACACACTGCTCACCTATGATATCCCTGTATTCCTTAATCATCTGATTTACCACCTTAAACACCATATTCTTCCTTGCAGCACTATTTATGTTATCCACTAATAGTCTCTGAGACTCATATTTTGCCCTGTATACCTCTTTTCTAGGCCTCTGCTTAACAGCCAAGCATTCCTTTTTGTTGCCACCCTTTTTCAATTCCCGGAAAAGCCTTCCTTTCTCCTTAACTGCAGCTTCTACACTCTCAACCCACCACCATGTTACTTTATGTCTTGGGGGACCCTTTGTCCATCCACACACTGGACCTGTAACTCTTTATGAGATTGTTCTTGAGAGCTCTGTACTGTTCATTAACATTTATGTCAGCAGCTCTCTGTTCAGCCACCACTCTAGTCATCTCGCTGTAGAAGGCCTCCCTTACTGCTCGATTTTTCAGCGTCCATATTTTCCTCCTAGTATGATGTCTTCTGCACCACCCGCTCCTTAAGCACCATGTCATGTTGTTGCAACATTATTCGCTCCCAACAACTTTGACATCGCTCACTTGCAACCTACCAACCCTCTTGACCAGGAAATAGTTAATCTGACTACAATTTCCCCCAGACTCGTATGTAGTCAAACTTCTCTCTCTTTTCCTGAGATGAGTGTTGCACACAGTCATGTTCATTGCCTCGCCAAACTCGAGTATTCTTTCCCCTTCAACATTTCTCGTACCATAATAACTATGTGCATCCCTCATTTACCCCTTCATATCCTTGAGCTGCTTCACTCACATGACCATTTAAACCCCTTCCCACAACTACAATCTCATCGTCCCCCATACCACTTATTCCACGTATCAAGTCGTCCTAGAAGCTATCTTTTTTTCTACATCATCCAAGCCAGCCCGTGGAGCATACGCTGATATGAATGAAATCGTGAGCCTACTGAATTATGTTTTCGCTGCTATAATCCTTCCTTTCACCTTCATTACATACATGACATACTCTACTCATTTTTCTTTACCCAGCACATCCACACCACCATATCCATCTCCACTTCTATGTCAAAATAGCATATACCTACAGTCCTTCCCCACAGTCATTCTATTTCATCAATCCTACACACAGCCAACATTCACCCACCTCCTGCTCATAGCTTCAACTACTTCTGCTCCACCCTTCAGACTTCCCACATTTTCAGATGCCACTCTGATCCCCTTTGGTGATCTAGTTTCCTCAGGCTTTCTCTGTATGTGTGTGTGTGTGTGTGTGCGTGTCCCACTTGGAGTGTAGGTTTCACAGCCAGTTCCCAAGGCCCACTAGTCCTCCTACATACCATACACCTCCACATGTCACGACTTCGGTGCTAACATCCATCGTCCATATTAAATACATGGCTGTCTCATACAGGACTTTTTATAGGTATTAGCAAGAATGCTTTTATGATGTGTCGGCGGGTCTTCTGGTAGATCAGGAAAGTCTGCTTTATGAAATTCAAATATTTAAACTGATCCCTGCCCCAGCCGACCTGATGGCTCCTCCTATCGTCCCTGAGCCACCATTGTCCGGCTCCCCCAGTGGTTACCCGCGTATACTCCCTCACTGTCTCTGGAGTCACCAGCAGTGTTATCCCTGGCATATGACATCCCCTTGTTGGGCTCCATGGTGGGTGGAGGGGTGCGGGAAGGGAACGAAGTATTTTTTGCTGTCAGTGCCATTGTTAAATAAACATTCTGTTCATGGCTCTGTATCTATCCTTGGATTCTCGGACTCGCTATCTCTTATTGCCGCGTTGGAGCCTTCCCAGGCCCCTGGGGACTGTACTTTGCCCCACTTTGCCCCAGTGTTCAACTGGAACTGGGAGGCGTTCACGTCGGGTTGGTGAGTCTTTGAGGTCAGGCCCAGACGAGACAGCGCCTGATTCATATGTGAAATATATAGTACTGAAATCCTCTGTTGGTGTGTCTGGTAAATTCTGACTTTTTTACCTGCACCATGCCATTGTCTCTGTTTGTGGCTGTGAACCAAAAACCTCTTCCCAGGGACATGGGAGAATCCTTGTTGATGTGTCCTTCCCTGAGGAGAGCTCCTGTCTACAGGCTCTGATCTCTGTTTCTGGTATCGATATTTCTTGCATTCCTCATGGCACCTTTAAACGGTGTAAGGGCGCCATTTTTTCCGTAAACACCGCCGATACTCAAAGGCACGGTTGTTGGAGGCATTACAGACTTCTGGTGTGGTGACTGTTGAGCACCTACAGAAAAAAAAAAAAATAGATGGTATGCTGACCCCTACACGACGTTGTTCCTGACATTTGACAAGTTAATGCTGCCTGCTTCTGTGAAACTCACTTGGCTTTCACTTCCTGTGAAGGCATACTATTATTCAAAACAGTATTCTTAGTAAAATGTCTTGTCATTTTGACACAAGGGACGAAAAATTACGGAATACCGACACTTCTCGAATCGCTTTACTCATTGTGGAGTCCTGCATTCACGTAAGTAAGGATACTTTTTTGGCGTGTCGATCGCAAAGCGGTGTTTCCACTGTCAGGGGTATGGGCATGTCAGCCGCTCTTTCCGCCTTGCACAGCCTGGCTCTCGTGCTGTTTGTGCCTCCTGTCGTGACAAGTCACTGCCGGTGACTGTCCACGACCCCTTGAATGCTAGCGCTGTGGGAGTCTCCGTGCTGTGTCTTCTCAGCACTGTCCTCGCTACTGCCTGGAGAAAATTTTGTCCTTTCGTACACATGAGGTTTCGTTTCCTGAAGCAAAGAGGAGGGTCCAGACTCGCTTCTTCAAGCCCTGGGTGACATATGCTTTTTTCCTTTCAGGTGCTCCTCTGCACTGCCCTGTGTCTTGGAAGTTTCCTTGATCTACTCCATTGCCCACTTCCCCATCTGATGATTTGCAGGATGCTGTTCTCAAGGTTATTACTGCTTGAGAAGCTGGTGTTCACCCACTTGTCAAAAGGAAGATGAGCTACTTAAACCAACGTTAAACCAACGGCCACTTAGCAGGGTGGATGGAGCTTGTTAGCTTTGGCTGGCAGTCCACCTAGAAGAAGGAAAACTCTGAGTCAAACCTGGAGAACCATTGTCAGACATCCCACTCCCATGTCCTCCTGACTCGTGAGTCCTCCCCTGACTTGGTAGGTTTGGGAGGGATTTGCGTCCCATCCTTGTAAAATCTTACATCTCACGTGACCTAAGAGGAGCAACAGGGGTCAGAGTCAGCAGGGGTCGCCTGACCCTGACGCAGTTTTGCCAGGGCTTCAGGGGCCCTGTCATGCTGGCACCAATTATGATGGTTGCTGGTAACGCCTACACGGCCCCAGCAGCTGACTGATGAAGGAGCGGGAAAACTCTCTAGCTCCAATCTTGTTTTTTATTCTCGTCGTCATAGCGCAGAGGACACATAAACCCATAGAATTATGAGCGGGTTTAATTTTAGAAGGCACTTGGAACGTTCTGACCCTTTTAAAGGAAGATAACTGCATTTTTTTGTCAAGAGTTGGGGTGATTCGGGGTTGACATAGCTACACTTCTTGAGCTAAGGATGCCTGGGCGTGGTGAGATCAGTAGCGATGGTATTATATACTAATGGTCTGGCTTTGACGATGGTGCCCAGCAGAGATGTTGCTGTGACTGTTGTTGCTGAGCAGATAATGTTGGTGAGACTGAAGCACTCCTTGGGGTTCATCTCACCTATAGCTGTGTATGCTCCGACTGAGAAGAGTGATTTTGAAGAGAAAAAGCTGTCCTGAACTATATTTGACTTGGTTGTGAAACAGTGACCCTCGCTGGATACACTGACATGGAAGGCTTGGAGCAATGCGTAGGTCCCCTTGGTTCTGGAACCGGGAATTCCACTAGTTCTTCTTACCTTCTAGATATGCAAAGTTCCAAAGGCTGAGAATTGCTGGATCCTGTTTCAGCGGCCAGATCTTCACCACTGGACTTGATATTCGAATACCAGGGGTTGCAAAGAAAACTGACCACAGCCTTGTTAGTACTCACTGGAGGATCTTTCATAACTACAGGGTTTTCAGAGGTGCAGAGTTCTTTCCTACTGATCATAGACTTGTTGCCACTTTAAGGCTACAAATTAAAACTGAGAGAACCTCTAATGTTACCACAAAAAGTTCCATTCTGAGAAACTCAGGGATGAGGAGTGGGCTTATGAGTATTAGTGACAATCTCAAATCAGTTTGAAGTGCTCAGTGCTGTCGAGGACACTGTTGAATAATGAAATACCTTTAAACTTACTATCCTGGCAGTAGCTGATGAGTGCACTGGAGAGTGCCTGAGATCAAGGAAAGGTTTTGTCCCACTTGGGACACTGGCCACAGTTGAGGACAGTTGTGTTGAGAGACTGGCTAGTGATTGGGAACAGCACAGGCTTCTGTCTCGAAGGGCACGGGTTATGCTGAGAAGGGATAAGGAGGGGTATGTCAGGAAATTGCTGAGGAGGTGGAAGGTAACTTTCATGTGAATGACCTTCGACCTGCTTGCTAAGCTCTGAAGAAGCTCTACTCCAGACCCGCCTCTCAGGTTAACTCTGTTCAGGCAGAAGTTGGACGTCTCATGTCAGAAGCGAGTGAGTATAGAACTGTTTGGGCTAAGTGCTTTGAGCAGCTGGATATGGCTCAACCCCCCAGTGGACAGTTTCTGTCAGCTTGTGTACAACCATTGACTGCTTCCACCAATTGATGATACCTTGCCCTCTCTAGAGGAAGTTAAGATGACAGTGGATAGATTGAAAAGTTGTCGAGCAGCTTGTGTTTGTTGCGTCCCTGTGGAAATGAACAAAACTGGGAGTGAAGCCACGATCAGGGCACTACATGCAGTCATGGAAGCGATTGATGAACTGGTATCAGTCATCCTGACTGGACTAGGGCTTCTGGTCACCCCTATCTGCAAAGGGAAATGAGATCAGCCTGACTGTAGTATCTACTGTGGAATTACAATGCTCAGTATGCCAGGCAAGATTCATGCTCATATTCTCCTGATGTGTATCCAAGACCATTTGCTAAAGTTTCAGAGTCCTGTGCATTCTGGATTCACATCCAAGAAGTATACAGTTGACCACATCCTAGTTCCTCGAGATCTCATGGAACACCACCTTCAGTATCAGCAAGGTCTGCTTGCAGCCTATGTGGATCTCAAGGAGGAGTTTGACTCAGTAAATCAGGAGGTACTATGCGAACTACTGCAACTCCATGGAATTTCCAAACGGATAATCAGACAGATTGCTGGCCTGTAGTCAAACACCGAGAGTGCTGTCAAGTGTGGAGGAGGAATGTCTGACTTCTTCCCAATAAGTACTGGAGTTAAGATGGGTGTGTCCTTGTTCCCTCACTTTTCAACATGGTACATGGATTGTGAGTACCTGACTGGGTTGTCAGTCGAAGTCACTGTGGAGTATCATTTGGCAGTTTCAGGGTTACTGACCTTGACCCGGATGATGATGCAGTTATCCTGTCGGAGTCACTGGAATGCCCTTGGAGGAGAGTTATGAGAATGCAAAGCCATTGAGATTTAAGGTCTCTTAGGTCAAGAACAAGGTCCAGGCCTTTGGTGACTTGTTAGATGAAGTAGTTCAGTCTGTCCGAGTATGTGGTGAAAATGTGGAAGTCTTGGAAAGATTCACATATATGGTGGGTCAGACGATGAGACCTCTTGTCGCATCAGTCTGGCCTACGTGGTTAAGAATTCATTCAACCCGGGTATTTGACATTGCCTTTGTTTGTGTAGAAGGATGAAAATTTGCACCCTCAAGGCACTGGTGGTCCCTGTCTTACTCTGTGGTTGTGAGACACGGACATTAAAAAGCAGCCTTAAGTGGCGTCTTGACTCCTTTGGTGGTAAGTACCTATGCAGGATCTTGGGATAACTGGTGTGGTCGGGTGTGTAATGAACGACTACTCCGTGACACTGAGCTGGAACCTGTTACCCACATAATACGTCAGCGCCAACACCAGTTTATGGGCAAGTGATCCGATTTTCTGAGGCTGACTCTCCCCACAGGGTGATCTCCGAGACTGTTCACCTGGGATGGAGATGACCGAGAGGAATTCACCGGTCGGTCAGGATCACTTGATGGTAGTGATCGTCAGCTTTTACCCTCCCGGAAGGAATGCCACAGAACTTATGTCTGTAGCAGGCTGATCATTCGTTCTGACAGATACTTAGGGGAGGAAGAGTCGCTGCTTGGAGGGTTACACGAAGGGACCATTGTGGATGGCGTCACAGGGTCAGTGAGGTTATGTCCCCCAC
>JAGKTI010000448.1:0-46842 GCA_018397915.1 Birgus latro
AAAGTCCGCCACTAGGTAGCGGGGGCAAAGTTTTCTGGCCGCATGCCCTTGCTGGCGTCAACCCCTGTAACGTAGTGGGGTACGTTGTGTGATATGTAAAGTGCCTGTGGTGTAGTGCATATGATAGTTAGAGGAAATGTTTGGGAGAGCATGCTGGTCTACTCTCCATGTTACTGTCACACTGAAAAGGTCAGCAAGGGGGGATGATTAGGTAGCTAGTGAACGGAGCTCCAGCTCTCCCTATCACCAGCATTCCATACATGAGAAAATTGTGTGACATGATTACACAGTTCCTCCCAGTTGGCATGTAAACCCCAACAATTCCGCTGGATGAAAAAAACCAGTGCACACACAGCCACTTCTCCCCCCTCATGACACTACGACAGAAATACAATCAATTAAAATATGCACTGGTAACAAATCACACACAACAATCGCCAACATATACATTTCCCCACAATCATCCCCCACAGTACCACACAATTACTCTCCACAAATATACCACATCACTAACATACCCAACATCATCCTGGGTGGTAATTTCAACGCCAAGGCGTCGGCCTGGTATGTCAACAACCCTGACACAGAGAGAGGGCTGGCACTACGAACCCAGACAGACCATCTTTTCATACTCAATCATCCCAATCATCATACCCATATCCCACACCAAGCCCTCTTCCTCCAATCATCCCCAGACATCACCTTCTGTTCCCCAAACTTTGCCCCCACAACTTCCTGGAGAGTGGTCAGAGCCCTTAGCTCTGACCACCTCCCGATCATCATCACTACCAAAACCAGAATCACCCCAGCTGGCCACAAACACACTTACACTAATTATAAGAGAGGCAACTGGGAGGCCTTCACAACTGAAACAGAAAAACACTTTGAAACATTAAACAGTACAGTAAACCCTTCATAAGCCGAACTATATGGGGCTTTACCCTGGTTCGAATTACCGAATTTTCCGTCTCAGCGAATTTTCACCCCCCAAAATTGCTAAATTACCGAATTTTCACCCCCCAAAATTGCTAAGACAATACCTATTACTTGTCCTTTCAACACTAAATTAAAGAAGCATATATAAATAAGTTATGACAAAAAACAATTTAGTGCATTTAATATACCTTTAACCCCTTCAGAGCTGGGTGTATTTTCATTTTGTTCTTGCTGCCACCACACAATTTTAGTCAGTGTAGGTTGGATCTGTGGAAGTGCACGGGGTTGGTACATCCTTCGTTAGCCCCTTCAGTATGTTAGTCCAGTCCTGAGTGCCATAAAATCGGCTGGAGGAAGCGTAAATAAAGTAGAAATAGACGTCACAGTACTGAAGTGGTTAATTGGTAGACAATCATTCACAGAGGCAGTACAGACCGTCGGCAGCGTGTGTTGGAGATGGATTTTCACCCCCACAAATTGCAAAAACAATACTTATTACTTGTCTTCTTAACACTAAAGTAAAGGAGCATATACAGTGTATAAATTAATAAAGAAAGAAAAAAAAAAAAAAATTCCGTGCACATAATTTGCCTTTCGTTAGAGGCAGTAGATCCGTCGGCAGTTTGTTTTGTTTTGGAGACGGAGGTGGTGGAGGTGGTTGAGTTCACACTTGAACGTAAATTCTAAACAGTACCCAGTATTTATTTCACTCTACATTAAGAACTAAACTTAAATGTAATCATTGTAATAGACTGCAGTGTAACACCTTTCGTTAGAGGAAGTAGATTCGTTGGCAGTTTTTGTTTTGTTTTGGAGACGGAGGTGGTGGAGGTGGGTGAGTTCACACTTTAACGTAAATTCTAAACAGTAACCAGTATTTATTTCACTCTATATTAAGAACTAAACTTAAATGTAATCACTGTAATAGATTGCAATATAACACTTTCAGTAATAACAGTACTGAATTTTAATTATGATCACTACACAGTCACACACGCATATTTTTTTTTTTTTAGCTTCATTCCTTTACGACTAGAGGTGCCAGTATCACTTCTTTTAAGCTTTGAACCTTCCGTGGCAAGGCAGAAGGCAAAAGGAGAGCACTGCTTAGCACTAGATGACAGTAAGAATGGCACAACTACCGTCTCCAACAGCAAGCAGCAGACTGGCGCCACGTGTCCGCTTGGCGTGTCCACCTGGCGCCATTTCTCCCCCTACTTTCGCATTTCGGCCTACTTTCATACCTGGTCTCAGCCTGAGTTCGGCTAACCGAAGATTCCGTCTTCTAAAAGTTCGACTTATGGAAGGTTTACTGTACATCCATCACAAACATCAACACTGCTGTGCACACTTTCAATACAATTATACAAAACACAGACAAAAGACACATCCCTAGAGGCAACAAAAGACGTAACCCCAATTTCACACCAGAAATTCAAGGCCTCATCAGACAATGGGACACACTACGAAACTCCCGAACACCACATACGCGTAGCTCGATCGGTAGAGAGTTGGCTTGCGGTCCCGTGGCACCCAGGTTCGAATCCTCGTTGGTGCAGGGAACAGTTTAAGGATTTGAAATTCATTAAATCAGGCTTTACTGATCTACCAGAAGACCCGCCGACATGTCGTAAAAATGACCCCGCTAATACCAATACACCAGTCCTGTATGAGACAGCCCTAGCATGTATTCAATATGGACGGTGGGTGTTAAGCGCCGAAGTGGTGACATGTAGATTGTGGGAGGACGACTGGGCCTTGATAGCAGGCTGTGAAGCCTATGCCCAGAGTCGGACACATAAAAAAAAAAAAAACATACAACAAATACAAGAACTCAACACTCAAATAAACAATAAAATATCAGAACAGCAAACACTAAACTGGAATAATTATCTCCAAACACTTGATCACAAAGCAAACACCAGCAAACTCTACAAAACACTAAACAGCATCACACTCTCCAACTGCAACAGTACACAATCACACGCTGCCATCACAACAGCAGACACCATACCTTTAAACAAACAACAAGCTAACAGTCTCATCAATCACTTTTCACGTCAGCCATCTAAACCCCCATCGTGACGACTGACGTATCATCCGACGTAAGAGACAGTTCCCCAAAGACCCAAACTTCGCACCTTTCACTTACAACCAGACGAAGCACATCATCAGCAACCTCAAGCACTCATCTGCCTGTGGACCAGACAACATAAGCAACATACACCTTAAACACCTTGGACCACAAGGCATACAAGCACTCACCAACGTATCAAACTACAGCTACTCACTCAACATAATACCCACCATCTGGAAGTATGGCATTATCATCACTATCCCCAAACCCAACAAGACTCCACATTACCTTCCTCAAACCGCCTCATCACACTCCTCTGCACCCCCTCAAAAGTCACTGAAAGACTGGTACTACAACTATTTACACCTCACAGCCCCCTAGCCCCATCACAACATGGTTTTAGGCCACTACACTCCACAAACACTCTTCTTACAGACCTCACACAGAGAGTTTTTGATGGCATGAATCCAGCTAGGCCACCACATAGAACACTCCTTGTCACACTAGACATCAGTAAAGCTTTTGATTCCATCCCCCACCACAACCTCACAAACAAAATATTCAACACAAACATGCACAATAACACAAAAATATGGCTGGCAAACTGCTTAGCAGAGAGATATGCACATGTAACTTTTGCTGGTCAGTCCTCGAACATCAGAAACTTCACAAATGGCCTTGTTTTGTATGGTCTGAAGAGTGTTATAGTGTGTTTTAGTGAGGTTAGGAGCCCAAGCAGGGCTTGCATAATTCATCACTGAACGTATATATTGTTAATATACTGTGGTGGTGGTTTCTTTGTTGTGTCCAAATGCTGTATGGGGAAGTGACTTCAAGGCACTGAGTCTAGGTGTGGGTATGTCATGCATGTATAGGTTGAAGAGTGTTTTGTCTCCTACACTCTTCAACCTATACCTATACATCTATGATGTACCCACACCCCACACACAACAAATACACATAGCTTCCTATGCAGGCGACATAACACTTACATGCACACACCAAAATGCAAACACAGCCGCACACATCCTCCAACCTTACCTCAACACACTACACGAATTGTTCACCACAAACAGAATCAAAATAGCCCCAGCCAAATCTACAGTGACCCTTCTCACAAACTGGACAGCAGAACACAGTCACATTCCACACATCATAGACAACACTCCCCTACCACACACACACATACACACCCAAAATCCTTGGTGTAACTTACAATACATCAATGTCATTTAAACAACACATCACAAACATCAAAAATAAATTAACACCTAGACTCAATGCCTTGAAGTCACTTGCCCATACAGCATTTGGACACAACAAAAAAAACACCACCACAGTATATTAACAATATATATGTTCAGTGATGAATTATGCAAGCCCTGCTTGGGCTCCTAACCTCACTAAAACACACTATAACACTCTTCAGACAATACAAAACAAAGCCCTAAAAATAATCACAGGCTGCACAGCTACTACACCTACAGACCACCTACACCAAGAAACCAAAGTCCTCAAAGTCAAGGATCATCTAGACATGAGAGCCACCCGAATTCTTGCTGCAGCCTCCACAAACCCACAATATCCACTACACTACATGGCAGCACATCCACACACACCAAAGAACATCAAAACAATACCCAGCACATGATATCATACACAAATACTATCATCTCTTCCCCCCTGCCTGCCTCAGACCAGCTTCCAGAAGCATTTTCATATTCAAATCACTCGCCGTTCCATTAAGTCACTCAAAGACGACACACAACTGCATGCACGGCCTCCAGATATCCTTCCTTCTGAACGCTATCTCCTCCGAGAGGACAAGGTCCACCTGAGCAGGCTGAGATGTGGGCATCATCCAGCCCTCTTAAGTTATCAGAAGAAGCTGGATGACTCCATTGCTGACGCCTGTCCAGAACGTAACACAGCACCCCATACTATTACGCACATCATGGAAGACTGCATTGCACACAATCACCAACGCCAACAACACAACATACACTCCTTGAGAGCTCTGTGGGAAGGCCCAGTCTCAGCCATAGCCTTCCCTAGGGACCTGGGGCTGTTCAGCCAGACTGCCTTGGGAACAACTACTACTACTACCTGGAAACCACCCTGTTCATTACTTGTCATACATTCTGATACTCATTTTCTCTGTTCATCATCTCTCCTATAATACTAAGTAGACTACTTTGTACAATCTCTGGTTAACTTCAAAATTACCATCAGGAATTCTACTGGTAGAAATCTGCAACACCCATCTAAGGTTTCTTACATATCAGTGTTTCTCACTTGCAATGCACTGCACTCTATCCACTACATATTATCCTTTTTTCTGATATTAATACCTCATCACCACAAGTGCTTTCCCATTTTCAACTTTTTCACACCTCCCTGATCTTCTGCGACTAACAAATTCTCTGGCACCATATCCCTTTTTTTTTTTCTTTTCTTTTATACACCATGAAATCCAGCCATTTGCCACCAACTGCTTGTTTCATGAACATTTATTCTTTTCAAGTCTTTCGTTTAGTCCTTTATCCATCCATCCATCATCCAATCCTATGTCGCCCCACAGAGAAGCGTAGAAGCCCGGGGCTAGGCAAGTTGGTCCTGACATTTATGATGACAGTGACCAGCCTTACTCATCCCTGAGTGGCATTACATGAGTAATAAACCCCAACCACCCCTTGGATATAAACCTTCACTGGCTCGATCCGATTGGAGTGCCGTAATTACCCACTAAACCACTAGATGCCAAAATTTGGTTATATGGTTACCACCCAGCATAGTAAATGGATTCCTGGTGTACAGGAAATCATTTGGCTTGTCACTCAGTGTAGAGTCACCCACAAGCAGAAGGACAAGGAAATAATGAAGGAAAGAAAGACAGAAGAGGGTGTGTAAAGTCAACCGTAGGCAGAAGGAAAAGGGAAGAATGAAGGAAAGACAGAAGAGGATTGAAGGAAAGAAGGAAGGAGGAGAGGAAAGGGTAGACACATGAGATCAGCACTACATTGAGTGAGTACATATACTTTATTCATATATCCCACTCAATCTCTGATAGGCAGTGATACAAACAACAATTACAGCGCAGCATTTACGCTTATATACCTACCTAATATTTCAGGAAACATGTATGCTTTGAGCCAGCCAACAAGAGGTGTGGGTCCATGTGTATAATGTGTCTCACTGTGGTAAAATAAGATTCCATCCAATGCAGCTGAGAAGGGAAGAGGTTCACTAATAAGTCTTGCCAGCGTGTCTGGTGAGCAATCATAGTATGGTACTCTTTCAAATCTGCAATATACAGAAAAAAAAAAAAAATCAGATCTGCCATACCAACAATTCCACTGTTGCTCTTAATTCATTATGCACATTATATGTGTAAATCAGAATGTCACTGTGATCATAACCCCTTAACTAGAAAGATGACTTTTCTAGTTCAGACTGTCAATCATCAACCAACACTCAACTTAAGCAAGACATCTTCAAGCATCAATTATGAAATACACTTAATGACCTATCAACATTTTTACTGTAATGAAATGCTGTAACTGACTTCAGCAATGGAGGAAGATTACTGAGGCTGTAGCATTAGCCCCAAAGCTTGTGTAAGTCCCCTGCAGAAATCATACTCCCTTATACACTTATACATAAGGGATTAGAAGTGGGTGATTACCATCTATCAACTTAATGTCATGATACAGTCATCGTTCCACATGCACTATTAAAGTGTTAACCTAAGCATCTGTGCATATGGAACCCTTTAATCCATTATGCTGTAATAAAATTAATGTGGTATTCGAGGTCTGTCCAAAAAGAAAACAAACTTAGAAAAAAATATATATATTGCTTTACCTACAACTTAATCTGACATGTCTCCTTCAAAATACTCCCCTCCACTGTTCATACAACACTTTAATATTTATTCCAGTTTTGGAATGCATCCTGGAGCACGTTTTCAGGGATGGTGCACAGTTCTCACATAGTGAATTTTCTTCTACCTCTTCTATCATCTGAAATTGGTGACCTTTCAGGGTGGATTTCAACTGAGAGGGGGGGAGGGAAGTCTGCAGGGACCTAATTTGGAGAGCAGGGCAACTGGAGGTCAATAGTCGTCTCGTACTTCAACAAAAGTCATCAATAAGGAATGACGTGTGAGCAGGTCCATTGTCATTGTGCAGCATCCAGGTTTTGTTTGTCCATGCCTCAGACCTCTTCCTTTGCAGTGCCTCGCTTAAATGTTTTGGTATGTCCAACTAAAACTCTTTACTGCCTACCTGACCACATAGAAAAAAACTCGTGATGAACAATGCCCTTAAAAAAAAAAAAAAAAAAAAAAAAAGACAATCACCATTGCCTTCACATTTGAGTGACTCTGATGTGCCTTTTTTGGTCACAGTGACAACGTTCCAACCCACTACTATGACTGTCCCCCCCTCCCCTTTTCCCAACATCATAGCTATACATCCACTTTTCATCACCTGGTATGACATTATTCTGAAAGCTTTAATTAGCATTCAAAAAATCAAATAGCTCCTGACTGACTGTGACACAGTTCTCTATTTGCTCAGATTTTATCTTGCTGACATTCCATGGCAGTCTTTCTTCCCTAGTGACATCAATTCTACCCAGTCCCACATTAATGACTAAATACAAGCTGGTACAGAATTGTTCATACCCAGTCAACAGTTCATCAAAAGATCGGACTCCCCAAAACAGTTTGATAGCAACTGTGCCAGAGGAACAGCCCAAAAGTCTTTAACATAAAACTCTTACTTAAAACAAAAAACATCTGAATCACTCAGTCACTTTAAAATTGCCTGAAACCATGCACAAGCAGTTACAATCCTAATGACAATAGAATATTCTGGTCAACTCTCAATTCTTTCCATAATAACTTTCAAAAGTCATCACCCATTCCCCCACTAAAATTTTCAGGCAGTAACATTACCAATGTCCGGCGTCGTAATGCGAATATCCTTGCCAGTACATTTCCCAGAAATTCTACGTTAGAGGAAGTCAATCAGAACATTCCAGTAGTAGAACTTGACTCTCCCAAAATTACTGCTTCACTTAAAATGCAAACCAGATACTAAAATCCATCCGAGACAATTTACCAACCAACAAAGCTCCAGGCCCAGATGGAATTCCTCCAGTTGTTTTGAAAAAGTGCTCCCAGGGACTTGCTTCTGTTCTACCTAAATTATTCAGACTATGCATATGTACTTCTTCATTCCCTAATTCTTGGAAAGAAGCCAATATTCACCCAATTCCGAAGAAAGGAAGTTCCTCTGACTCCTCTGATTACAGACCAATAGCTATCATGTCTTCTACTGGTAAAGTATTTGAAATTGTAATGAATAAGCACATAGTCAAAAATCTTGAATCCAACAACTTAACTAGTGATAGACAGTATGAATTTTGCCATCAAAGATCCACCATAATATACTTAATCTCCTGACTCACACCATCCATCAATCAACTGACCAACATGGAGAAACTCATGCAGTAGCCCGTGATATTTCTAAAGCTTTTGACAGAGAGTGGCATCGTTCCCTGCTATTCAAGCTCTCTTGCTAAGGACCAATGTCTTTTGTTCCTATGATTTCCTCACATCTCAGTGACAGAAGGATAACAGTAAAAGTAGATGATGTATATTCCAATTTCCACTCAGATAACACTGGCATGCCACAAGGAGCAGTTCTGGCTCCAACCCTATTCCCAATTCATCGTAATGACCTCTTATCTGTAACCAATAGCCTAATCCCATCCATTCATATGCAGATGACTTAAAACTTCGCAGTTCTTTCACACTTAAACACCCATTCACAAAGTTTAATATCTCTAACTTACAACTCAATACAGCAATCTCCATAAATCAAGACTTATAAAGGATCACTGAATGGGGACAAAATAACCTTATCTCATTAACCCGTCACGTCCCAGCTGATTTTCCACTACTGCCCCCCAGTCCCGACCAATTTTGAAAATTTTTTCTTTTGGCTCAAACCTTGGCTTTTGGTGAGAAACATCGATATTCAAAGAAAAATTGCCCACCTTAGCTTATAAATGTTGCTACAGGTGAGAGTACCCTCACCTTTTCATGCTCAATGAGGGTACCTGGCTTCAAAGAAAATGAACTATGGGAGAGGTAACTAACTCAAACCACTTAAATTATTTATTTATTTACTTATTTATTTATTTGGTACGAATTTATATATAGTACATGAGTACTGTATATTGGTTTTCACACAATAATATAGGTGATATAAGCATTCTTCACTCACCAAACACATCAACATATGGCACCTTCCTTTACAACATTACTACCTCATCACTTCTGTTTGTTTCTTCCTCTGGCTTGTTTCTTCCTTTGTCCTCCACCTCAGGAATCACTTTCACCATGAATTTCGTCATTGGAGAGACTGTGGCATGACATGTCTTTACTGGCCAGGTCACTGCTAACAGGTGAGTTGCCGAGAGAATGGCGTGAGGGAGGGGAGGGAGGGTCAGGTAGGGGCAGGCAGTATCCCTGCCTGATGGCAGGTAGAGGATGAAACTTGAAAAGTGTGCAAATGACGGACCTTGCAATTGCAAAACGTATGGGTACGTTGTCGAGTGTCACCGAGACAAAACGTGGGAACGTACCCATACGTCGACAGGATGCCTCGGGTTAATGCTGGTAACACCAAATACAGGCAGACCCCAAGATACAATAACCCTATATGCAATACCCCAGATTAGCGATGGAGGTAGAAATACCACCATACCCCGCCTAACGATTGCCAAACCCCGGTTTAATGATGGGTTTTAAATGTTTTTTTTTTTTTTATTGATTTTGATGTTTTTTAGACCTAAATTTTGTTTAGGTTCATTTATAAAGTGTTTTTAGACCTAGATTAATGTATTTTAGTCATAGTTGGGGTGAACATTGTCATTCTGGGATACAGTTTACTAAGTCTGACTTTTTCCAGACTTATACAGGGTGGGCCACAAAAGGTGGAACCCATTCACTTGACAATAATTTATTAATAAGACAAGGTACACTAAAAATGACTATATTACCTGAAAGATGACACAATAACAATAAAAAAAAATCAAGGGGTGAAGCCTCTGCCACAAGAGGTGAATTTATTTCAACACATGCTCCAAATGACCACCATCTCGTCTCAGGCACTCCTGGATCTGGAGAGCGAAGATGCTTATCACTCCGACGCACTCTTCCTTCTTGATGGCTTTAATCTTGGTGGCGATGGCCTGCTTCAATTCAGCAATGGACTGAGGACGATTCTCGTAGACATGGTCCTTCAAGAACCCCCACAGGAAAAAATCTGGGGGGTTCAAATCTGGTGAATGTGGGGGCCACTCATCCTAATTCACACCACGGCAAGTTCCAAGTCCCCTCCAGAACTTGTTAAGCACCACAATGTAGCATTCTTTTGTGACCATGACTGCATTGTTGTCGTCATCCTCAAACCAGAATGGCCCGCTTATGCCATGCTTCGATATGGTCACCCAGGCTGTGCATTTGACTGAGTGAAAGGGCCTCTGAAGCACTTCATCTGGGGACTGTGTGCCCCAAAATACACTGTTCCTCCTGTTGACATGGCCAGAAAGCAGAAAGTGTGCCTTGTCACTAAACCAAACATTGTCAAGAAAGTCGGGGTCCTCTCAAATCTTCTCGTCGAACCACTGGCACGCCACACACGTTTGCGTGTGTCAGCAGCTATGAGTTGATGTTTGATCTGGATTCTGTATGGGTAAAGCTGAAGGTCCTTGAGCAAGAGTCTTTGCAAAGTGGAACGGGAAATTCCCAGCTCTTGGCTGCGCCTTTGAGTGAACTTCTTTGGGCTCTTTCCAACCGAATCTCTCACAGCATTGACATTTTCTGGAGTTCTCGCCGTGACCTTCGCGCCATTAGGAGGTCTGACACTCCTTGTTTAGGTTGTTTACTGTTCCCTTGGCTTTAAACTTGTTCACCCACCGAAAGATTTGGCTCTTCTGTGGATAGTTGTTGAAGTTAAACTTCCTGCGGTATTTTGCTTGGACCGTTTTGTACGATTGTCTCTAAATAGGTAGTGACATAGAACATTTTTTGCTCAGTTGTTCAAGACATTTCTCACTTGATTTCCAATTGTTATGGTCTCCTTAGTCTAAATCTGAAACAGAACAAAAATATGAATTTTCACAGATTTATCAATCAATACGTGGGTTCCACTTTCTGTGGCCCACCCTGTATTTGACGATTTTCAGATTTTATTTTTGAGTTTGAGTGAGCTATAAACTGCTTTTAGGCTTAGTTTAGCTTGTTTTTAAGCTATTTGGGGGTTAAAAACTTGTTTTTGGTCTCATTTGGGTGGGTTTAGGATGTGGTTCAGGGGGGATCCCAAGGCTCAAAAACGCATCCCTATACTTTACATGTTAAATCTACCGCAAGGTATGATACCCTGTCTAGCGATGGGTTTTTACTTAACCAATTTCACTGTTAAACTGGGGTATGCCTGTATATACAATTTACTAATAGACAGATACTGCCAGATTCCTATATTATCTTCGGTGCTCGTACTGTTCTTATCTCCAGAAGTATTGAAATTCTCGGTGTTTCACTCAACGCTGTCCTCAGCTGGACCTCTCATGTCCGATTACCTGCTCAAACCACCTCAAAGAAACTTGGATTATTGTACAGAGTTCGTAGGTTCATCACACACGAGCAGTTAGTTGTAGTTTATAGGAGTCAAGTTTGCTCTCAGCTGGAATACTGCTCACCCCTGTGGAATGGATGTGGAAAGGTTGCACTAAAACAACTAGGCAAAATTTAGAACAAAGCTGTCAGAATTACTGTAATCCCTCATTTATCCAGACATGCAGTATCCGGACCTGTTTAACCCTTCCCGTCCAGCAGATGTTGCCCCGGTCGCTCCCCACAGCCGGGCATTCCCAACAGAAATTGGCAAAATCGTCTACTTTTAAACCTTCATATTTCTGTTAATACTTAACCAATTACAACAAACTCACCAATCCTTTGACTTCAAGATGATTGCATCAGATGGTCCGTGAAGTGCGTGTAGGGAGAGTGAGTGAGTGGGGAATGAGGGCAATTTTTGTTGTTTTTTTTGCCGGTGTCCGTATGTATGGTGGAGGTTCGGTGACACAACAAAGGCTTACTCTAGCCCTCCACAATGACAACACTCAATAACACTTCCAGGAGACCACACTCCACTACAAACACTGTTTCCGTGAATATTTTTCCATAATCAGTCATACTGGGTGCATGTAGGCCGATCACTGTAGCAATGACCTTGAACTCAGGCTGCCTTACAGACAGACAGACACTATCTCTCTCTCTCACGCACACATACGGAGATGTTTGTCTGGCTTCCATTCTCACTCAATTCTGGCTGTGCGAGTAGAAGTCTGGGTATTACAACTACTAAAAATTACAATAATATCATTACCACTACTACAACTACAACTACTACTAATATTACACCTACCACTACTACAACTACTACTATTACTACAACCACCACAACAACAACTACTATTACTACCACACCTACTACATGTACTACCACTACTACTACTGCTATAAGTACTACTACAAAAACTAAAAAAAAAATGTGAACAATATAGTTATACACGTAGTCCATAAACTGAATTTTCCACTACTGTATGACATAATTTTTTTTCCCGTGATTTAGACTTTTTCATCATGGTAAATATACACACACGAAAATTCTCAATAAAAAATGTCACTGATTTCATCGTGAAAAATTATTCAAGTAAATAGAGCAATGGTGTGAGGCACCACACTTCCTCCTCTCTCCCCCCCTTTCTCCACTACATTTTCCACAATAAAATTTTTTCATCATAACAAACATGGAAACTTTCAATAAAAAATAAGGCACTGATTTCATCATGAAACACTTTCTGCTCCCATTTTTCACGTAAATAGAGAGGGGTGGCGCAAGGATCGACGGACCTCCTTTCCTCCTTCCTTCTCCCTCCCTCCCCCACCTTCTCCCATTTCTCCACTCCTTACCTCCTCTTCCAATTCCTTATCCTTGCCAATATCCCCCTCTCCGGGTTCGTCATTAACCTCTGAATCATTCCCATCATCAGAAATAGCAAATGAACATACAGGGGGGAAATAATGGGCGCACAGTGGAGAAGTCATGCCCTCCACCCTCCTCACACAATGCATAAATATCAACACTCATTATGGCGGTCGCATTCCTAAAAGGAAGTCACTTTCTCCACTCACAGTTGGCGATAATGTCACCTCGAGTTCTCTCCCTATTGCACTATCACTAAGGCCTTTTCTTTTCTGGCCTTTGGACTTCGTTGGTGTTGAAATCAGCACTGCAGGCGCTCAGTCAAGGATCCGGATACAGGGAAAACTTTTTGCATAGATCTATCCATTATGGAGATACGCTGGTAACTGGAGCACGACTCAGATGCGTGCAGGAGGGTTGCTAGTGGCTGTGTGTGGTGGAAATAACCTGCGGAATATTCAAACAATGCTGCAAAACAATAGATCGTGTACTCGTGCACCCCGGACGGCCTCGAAGAGACATGTAAACATGTCAACCAGACGGGATGGATTAATATCCGGATACTGGACCTTGTCTCTATTAAACCATTACCTGAACTTACTCGCCATTATCTGGACGTAAAAGTCCCTAAGAACTTCAACTGGCCAGCCGACACGTTCAGACATTCAGTATCATGGCTACTGAGCTGCAGCCGTGTGCGGGAAATAGGCTGTAACCCACAACCTAAGCTAAAATGTTAAAGTCGCGTGCTGGTCCGATCACTCCCTACAGACCTCTAGCACCCGAGAAATACTGACCGTAATCCACAAGTGGTGTCAAAATGTCCATACGCATCTCCACTGAATGTCCAAAGTCACGCAGCCACCAGGATTAGCCTTTCCCAACTGCCACCGCGCATCTAACAGAGACCGCAAGCCCCAAGTCCGGTGAAAGCATCCATCTGCCTCTACACTGAATGTCCAAAGTTGCACTATCACCAGGAGTTGTGTCTCCCAGCGGCCAACATGTGTGTAAAACAAACCACAAGTCAGGTGAATGCATCTATCCGCCTCATGACAGAAGGATGAAAATCCTGCCCACAGCATCGCTTCTCCCCCCTCCCATCACTCCTCCATACCCTCCCACACTCCCCACCTTGCTAGCCAGGCCTCACAGTTCCCCCCTCACTCCCTCCCCTCCTTTGCACTGAAAGCACTCCCCTGTGACTTCTAAAAGTTTTTGGCGATTTATTTCAATACTATTGGCCATATCAAAATTCTGTGAATTCCCCGAGAAAGATCATGAAATTCTGCATCTAGACATATGCTTAACTCTTGCAAGGTGCAAGCAAAATTTTGCACTAGAATGGTGGGAAGTTATATGAAGATAAGTTTTACTCCTGAACACCATTATTCTCACTGCAGTTTTGTTATTTTACTCATCAGTTTTCTGTGTTTTTATTAGCTTATCTTACAGTATAAACACCAACGAAGATGATGGTATACAATTTATACTAGTATAACCAATTTCCGGTGGCATATTTGGCCGTGGATTTTGTGTGTGTGTATTTACCTAATTGTGAAATACAGGAAATGAGCTAAGCTCGTGGGGTCCTGTCTCTGTTTCTCAATAAGTCAAATTTTGCCTTAAACTCATTTAAGTTTTTAGACTGGACAATCTCTTTGTCCAGGCTATTCCACAGGTCTATGGATCTATAAGGAAAACTATGTTTCTTGATGTCCTTCGAGCAGCCTGGCTTCTTTAGTTTCATTCCATGTCCTCTTGTTGCTCTCTCATCCCACACAAACAGATTTTCTCTGTCAATTTTATCTACTCCTATCATGGTCCTGAACACTGCAATCATGTCGCCCCTCTCTCTCCTTTCCCCTAAGGAAGGCAAATCCAGCCTCTCCAGCCTCTCTCTGTACGGCAAATCTGCCTGACTGGGGACCATCTTGGTTGCTGTTCTTTGTATTCTCTCAATCTTGGTTATATCTTTCTTTTTGTGTGGGGACCACACTACTGCTGCATATTCTAACCTGGGCCGGATCATGGCCACTATCAATTTTTTCATCATCTCCTCATCCATGTAATGAAATGCCACTCTTATATTGGTCAAGAGTTTATATGTCTCTCTCACTATCTTATTTATGTGCTTTTCAGGTGACAAACTATCCTGGACCAGCACTCCCAAATCTTTCTCTTCTCTCGCTTTTCTAATTGGTTCATTACCCATCAAATAATTCAATGATGGCCTATTGGTACTTTTACCCATTTCCAATATTTTACATTTTTTTTGCGTTGAATTTCATTTCCCACATCCGGCTCCGATCATGTATCCTATCCAGATCCTCCTGTAGCATTTTACAGTCCTCTTCAACCTCTACCTTTCTCAAGATCTTTGCATCATCAGCAAACAGGCTTGCGTAGCTGTTCACTCCATCTACCATATCATTTACGTAAATCAAGAACATTACTGGTGCCAACACCGAGCCCTGTGGGACACCACTTGTTACTTCCCTCCATCCAGATGTCCTGTCCTTTATTACTGTCCTCATTTGTCTGTCACTCAAAAAGTATCTCATCCACTCCAGGAGGCTTCCCTTCAGTCCTCCTATATGCTCTAATTTCCATAATAGTCTCTTGTGGGGTACCTTGTCGAAGGCCTTCTCCAGATCTAAGTACACACAATCCACCCAACCGTCTCTCTCCTGTAGCACGTCAATCGCCCTTGAGTGAAAGCTCAACAAGTTAGAAACACATGACCTTCCACTTCTGAATCCAAACTGACTTTCAGTCAAAATATTCATCTCTTCCAGGTATTTTTATCCACCTATCTTTCAGGATTCTCTGACACAATTTTGCAACCATGCTGGTTAGAGACACTGGTCTATAATTCAGGGGTTCTTCCTTGTTTCCTCCCTTATAGATTGGCACCACATTTGCCCTCTTCCATTCCCGAGGCACTTTCCCCTCTTCCAAGGAGCACACAGTTAAACTGTGAATCTTATCTGCCAGTTGTTCTCTGCATTCCTTCAGTACCCAATTAGAGATTCCATTCAGTCCTGGGGCTTTCCTTACATCTTGAGTTCCCAGTAATTTATACACTTCCTGCACTTCCACTTTTATATCTTTTATCACTACATTTCTAATCACTCCCTCTCCTTCCATAAACTCCCTTTCCTTAGTGAAAATCGATTGCAAACATTTGTGCATTACTTAAGCATGCATTACTGCATCCTTGTAGACCTCTCCTTCTACTTTCAGTTTGGTGATTCCTTCCCTTTGCTTCAATTTGCCATTAACAAATCTATAATATGGGTTCATCCTTACATTTGTCAATTATACCTTTCTCAAAGTTCCTTTCTAAGTATTCTTGTATATTCATTTCTAGTTCTTTTATATTCTTCCTTTGCTCTGATATTACCTCTCTTTCTCCATTTGTTCCATGCCATGTCCCTCTCTTTTTTTTGCTATCATACACCTTCTATTAAACCACACCTTTTTCCTGTTTTCTTTCCCACTTACTCTTGGCACATATTTTTCCACTCCCAAATTGTAGAGGTTTAAAAAGATATCCCACTTCCTCTGTATCTCTCTTGTTTCTCTGAATTTTCTCCAGTCCACGTTTTCAAAAATTTTTCTCAATTCTGCAAAGTTTGTTTTCCCAAAGTTGTATCTTCCTTGCCTATAAGGCTCATCTCTTGCCACCACGTTCCCTGTTATCATCTGGAACTCAATGACCACATAATCACTTTTTCCTATAGGACACAGATAATTTAAAGATTCAATTACATCAGGTTCTTTGGATGGTAGCAAATCTAATCTTACTGGTGTGTCATCACCTCGGAATTGTGTCTCTTCTTTAACCCTCTGCGTCATTACATTATTCATTGCTATATTTAACAATTTAGTGCCCCACGAATCTTCGCTGCCTCCTGAGTCCCATTCCTCACAGTTCACCTCTTTACAATTAAAGTCACCCATTAGGATTATATTGTTGCTTTTCTCGATCACTTTCTGCAGATAACTAACCATGTCTGACAACATCTCCTGGTATTCATCGTCATCCCATGCTCTCGTCTTAGGGGGAACATATACCACTGCCATATCTCTCTTACCATTCTCCCCAGTTTCTAATTTCATATTTATCGCTTCGACCCTGCCCTCTGCAATTTCCACAGTATCTGCATTTATATTGTCCTTCACTGCTATCATCACTCCTCCCCACATTTTTTCTTTTCTGTCTCTTCTCCATAATTCGTATTTCCCAACCCCCATATGAATATCAATATCCTCTTTCAATTTAGTCTCTACAAAGTACATATCAGATTCGTGTACCCTCAAAAAATCATTGCTTTCTAACCTTGCCGATATTAGTCCATCAATGTTTGTGTACGCCACTTTCAAACTTTTTTCATTGTTTTTTATACTCTCGTAAAGAGAGCTAGACAGGGTGCCAACAAAGTCAGTGGGGGTGTGAAAGATAAAAATGGTAGATTACTAGTGGAGAAGGGAGAAAAAGTAAACAGATGGAGAGAACACTTTAATGAACTGTTGAACATAGAGAATGAAAGTAATGCAAGTATAAGTGGCTGGGGAATGGCAAGGAGAAGGAGGGTTGTGAGAAGAGAGGAAGAAATCGCCAGGATGGAAGTGGTGGAAGCAATGAAGAAAGTTAAAATGGGGAAAGCCCCAGGAATTGATGGAGTGTGTGGTGAAATGCTGAAGCATGGGGGAGAGATAGTAATAGAATGGATGTGGAAGGTGTGCAGATTGGCTTGGGAGGAGGGTAGAGTCCCGGAGGACTGGAAGTCAGGTATAATTATTCCTCTGTACAAAGGAAAAGGGGAAAAAGCAGTGTGTGGTAATCATAGGGGCATTTGCCTTCTCAGTGTAATAGGAAAAATATATGGTAGGATACTTATTGACAGAGTTAGGGAAATTACTGAGGAATTAGTTGGAGAAGAACAAGGAGGTTTTAGGAAGGGAAGAGGTTGTGTAGACCAGATATTCATTCTTAGATCCGTAGTGGAAAAGTTTCTAGAGAAGGGCAAGAAGTTGTATGCAGCCTTCATGGATCTGGAGAAAGCATATGACAGGGTGGATAGACAAGGTTTGTGGAAGGTATTAAGAATATATGGAGTGGATGGGAAGTTGTTGAAGGCAGTGAAGAGTATGTATGAAGGTGCTAAGGCTGCAGTGCGTGTGGATGGCAAACTGAGTGAATCTTTCCATTTGAAGGTTGGATTGAAACAAGGATGTGTCATGTCTCCATGGTTGTTCAATCTGTATATGGATGGGGTTATAAAAGAGATACAAGGTCGGGCAGTGGATGTTGGAGCGGCCCTAGTGAGAGAGGGCAGTGTTTGGAAACTACCTGTACTGTTGTTTGCAGATGATACTGTGTTGTTGAGTGAAGACGAAGGGGAGCTGCAAGGCTTGGTAGATGAGTTTGGGAGAGTGTGTAAGAAACGGAATCTAAAGGTGAATGTGGGGAAGAGTAAAGTGATGGTCTTCGAGAGAAGTGAAGCCAGTGAGTGTACAGTGAGATTGGATGGGAAGGAAATGGAGAATGTGAGTGAATTTAAGTACTTGGGCAGTGTGATGAGTAAGGATGGTAGTCTGGAGGGTGAAGTGCTCGAAAGGGTACAGCAGGGAAGGAAGGTTGCTGGTTCGTTGAAAGCAGTGATAAGAAACAGGGAGGTGAGCATGGAAGTGAAAAAGTTGTTACATGACAGTATTGTGATACCAACTCTGACATATGGAAGTGAAGCTTGGACCCTGTTGGAAGGACAGAAGTCAAGAGTGAGAGCAGTGGAAATGAGTTATTTGAGAGGAGCATGTGGAGTCACATGGAGAGATAGACTAACAAATGAGGAAGTGAAGGAGCGTTGTGCTGTGCTTGAGGACGTGATGGGAATCGTTAGGAGAAACACGTTAAGGTGGTTTGGGCATGTGGAGAGGATGGAGAGTGAAAGATTGACAAGGAGAGTGTATGTGAGTGAGGTGGGGGGGGGCGAGAGGGAGGGGGAGGCCGAGGATGAGATGGAGGGATGGAGTGGAGAGGTATATGAGAGAGGGGGGTGTGAGTTAGGAGCGTGGTAGTGAAATGGCAGAGGAAAGAGTGACATGGAGGCGATTTGTTTGTGGCCACCACGTTCGGGATTGAGGCGTCTGGCAATAGATAAATAGATAGATAGTCTCTCCTTCCCTCCTTCGGTACCACTTTCCCAATTTCTGGTCCATAACTCTCCAATAGAACTCTGTCTTCTCTTTCTCCGTTCGCTGTTCGTTTGTTATCTTTGCTTCCTTTACTAACTCCTTTAATTTAGCTATTTCCTCTTCATTTGCATCTCTCCTAATCCAAACATTTTTAAACCCCCTCATTATCTGACAATTTCCACGTTCTACTTATGATTTCATTCACTATTACTTGGGACTTAAACTTTACTTTCAAAGGCCTTACCCCACCATCCTCATACTTTCCTAACCTAAACACTTCTTCAATCTCTTCTTGGGCTTCATTGTTTCCCTCCATAACCAGTGATATTATTTCTTTAACCTTGCTCAGTTCCTCTCTCTCTCTTTCAGATCTTACTGTCATTCGTTTTTCTTTTATTCCTGAGATTATCACACATTTTTTCTTATCTGCTAAATCCCTGACCAAATGTTCTCTACCTCTTAGTACTCTAACCACTTCCTTCTCCACTTTTTCCTTACTTTGTTGTTCTATGATCTCCTTCAAATTTACATTTCCTTCCTCCTGCATTTTCTTCCACCCCTTATGTGTGTGTGTGTGTCCTGGGAGCAGCTATCACTTGTGTCACAAAGGTAACAGATTTTCCAACCATCATCAGTTTTGTTGTTGTTGTTTATGCAGTTTTCTTGGTGTTTAGCATTAATATGGATATTCCTATGTGTGTTTTGATGTCTCAATATGGCAGAATGACTGGAAAACACTGTCAAAATTGGGAGGGGTACTGTACATATACAGTATATACAGTACACCCAACCTTCGGCTATCGTGGGTTCCGCTATAGTGTTTTACCGCTATCACGCATATACAGGGTGTAACACGATGTATGACAAAAACTTACACCAATGATCTATCATGTAATTCTGAGTATTTTTGGTTCTATAAACATATACTCTTTGTGACCCCAGTTCAGTACCCAGCATTAGGCTGTTTGAGTGTAAAAGTTTCGTGGGTTCCAGGTGTCAACAGGTGGGGGCTTCGCAGGGCGACGGGAGACGAGTATTATTAGCTTATTCTGTACTGCACATGAAAATCCCATATCCTATCAGTACAAACGAGTTTGAAGAAGAAACTATATGTAGTCTATTGATTCTTTAACACTGTCATGCATTCCTGCAGTTCTTTTGCACAAATCAACTATAAGTAAGGATTAAATTCAAATTTTATGGATTGCAAGGGAGTACGGAGGAAGGAGAGGCTGGTGTATTGTTGCCAGTTATGTAATGTCTGGTTTGTGGGCTATTGCTATCAGCATTATCATAACACCCACAGCTCATTTAATGGAACAACATTATTGTAAAGCGAGATTAGCGTCACTTTAAGTCAGGAAGAGTATTATTTATTGCAATCTTTTATGCTGCAAGTAAACGTGGCACCACTGGGTATCTCCACCTGTATTCCCTGGCTGTAGCACTGGCATTACCATCCCAGAATACGTAAAAATACACGATATCTGCTTATTCCTCATTTCTGTACGTATGTGGCATTCTGTTTCATGAACAAGTGAAGCTGAAACGAGTGAACAACCGAACGCGGAAAAAAGTATTTGAAGTGTGTGTCTTGCCCGCAAATTTTCCCGTTCAAATGACACCGTTGACGCAGTGTTGCCAAGTCCTTATCATCAATCTCGCTAGTGTAGCCCTGAAAACTTGCTAAAATGTCGCTAGATAGTAAACACTGCAAAATATCGCTAGAAAAGACGATTAATCACTAGAATATCACCTAAAAATGGCAAAAATATCCAGAATGTAGCTAGATATCATGTTGCCAGATGTTAAAATGTGATGCTAGGTAGAAGCAAAAAATAGGTCTAGCTACAAAGTCATTAAATTGGCAACCCTGCGTCACTATTCTCAAGTCAGCTTCATATGAAAGCAATGGTGCCACGTTACTTGCAGCAGAAAAATTGTAATAAATAATATCATTACTCCTGACTTAAAGTGACGCTAGTCACGCATTACAATAATGTTTTTTTTCATTAAATGAGCTGTGGGTGTTATGATAATGCTGGTAGTAATAGCCCACAAACCAAACATTACATAACTGGCACAACATACCACTTCTCCTCCCTCCGTACTCCCTTGCCTAGGTAAACTATTTCGCCTTTGTCTCTCATCTTGTACCTTTCCTTCTTGCTGGAAGTTTGCTCTCATTCAGCCAGTCCCAAAGAAGGGTGACCATTCCCAACCCTCTAACTATCGTCCAATTGCTTTAACATCCTGCGTATCAAAAGTTTCCGAGTCAATTCTTAACAGAAAAATTTTAAAGCACCTTTCCTGTCACAACCTTCTTTCTGATCGTCAGTATGGGTTCCGTCAGGGACGCTCCACTGGCGATCTTCTCACCTACCTTTCAGACTCTTGGTCATCCTCCTTTCGGGACTATGGCAAAAGCTTTGTCATTGCACTTGACATCTCAAAGGCTTTCGATCGAGTCTGGCATAAATCTTTAATTTCCAAACTGCCCTCCTACGGTTTCTATCCTTCTATCTGTGCCTTCATCTCTAGCTTCCTTTCTGGTCGTTCTATAGCCGCTGTTGTAGACGGCCATCGTTCCTCTCCTAGACCTATCAACAGTGGTGTTCCTCAGGGTTCTGTCCTATCACCTACTCTCTTCCTTTTATTCATCAATGACCTTCTAAGCTGTACATCTAACCCTATCCACTCATATGCTGATGATTCCACCCTTCACCTTTCCATTCGGTTCCCGCAACGTCCATCTCAGCAGTTACTTCAACAAAAAAGGGATGAGGCTATGGCACACCTAATGTCTGATTTGGCTCATATCTCTGATTGGGGTAAAAATAATCTTGTTATTTTCAATGCATCAAAAACTCAGTTCTTACACATATCAACCCAACAAATCTTCCTCAGGACTACCCACTAATGTTTAATAATGAACAGTTATGTCCTGCATCATCCTTGAACATGCTTGGGGTTTCATTCTCTCAGGATTTGTCTTGGAAAGAACATATTACATCTCTTGTGAAATCTGCTTCCAAGAGATTAGGTGTGCTAAGCCGATTCCGTACTTTCTTTACCCCTGCACAGTTGTTGACCTTGTACACGGGTTTTATTCGCTCGTGTATGGAGTACAACTCTCATGTGTGGGGAGGCTCCCCACATGCAGCTCTTCTCAATAGGGTGGAGTCAAAGGCTTTTCGTCTCATTAACTCTCCTCCTCTTACTGATTCCCTTCAACCATTGTCTCTTTGCCGCACTGTTGCATCTTTATCTCTCTTCTATCGCTACTTCAATGGTCACTGTTCCTCTGAACTGTCTGCCTGCATCCCTCCACCTCTACGACGTGCATGTAGTACCCGTCTAGCAACAAACTCTCATCCCTTTTCTGTCCAACTCTCTAATGCAAGAGTTAACCGTTACTCCCAGTCTTTTATTTATGCAACTGGTCAACTCTGGAACCGTCTTCCTCCGTCTGTATTTCCTACTTCCTATGATCTCCAGTCTTTCAAACGCAGTGTGTCCAGGCATCTCGAATTGAACAGATCTTGAATTTGGCTCTCTTTTGTACTGTTTTTGCTTTTTCTTGGAAGGAACAGTATGCAGGCCCGTGGCCTTTGGTTCCTTCTTCCATGCATTAAAAAAAAAAAAAAAAAACTTACAGTTGATTTGTGCAAAAGATTGCAGGAATGCATGACTATGTTAAAGAATCAATAGACTACGTAAAGTTTTTTCTTAAAATTCGTTTGTACTGATAGGATATGGGATTTTCATGTGCAGTACAGAATAAGCTAATAATACTCGTTCCCCGTCGCCCTGCGAAGCTCCCACCCTATGACACCTGGAACCCACGAAATTTTTACACTCAGCTGGGTACTGAACTAGGGTTACAAAGAGTATATGTTTATAAAACAAAATATACCCAGAATTACATGATAGATCACTGGTGTAAGTTTTTTCCATACGTCGCGTTACACCCTGTATAAAAAACCTACCCAAATTCCTTTATCACGCACTAAATGCCTGCTATCATGCACCAGCCTTGTGGATCGAGCGAAAAAAGCTTGGCCAAGTGGACACATCAGCTGACCAACCAAAACATTCAAGATGGCGGAGGATGCTACTCAAGCAGTGATTGAAGAAGTTCATTTGATAAAGTCTGTATGCTCAAGTGTGAATAAAACTCCACTATAATACATTAATAACCACTTTTATATACTTGATGATGATGATGGGAGGCCTTATACTTCGTCTTGGCTTAGAGATAGGTGCTTCGTCACCAGCACTTTCATAGCGGTTTTACAAACAAACCTATAAACTAGGCACTATAGTATACCCAAAGACTCATAAATGTTTCATTACTTAACACAATGAATTTGGTGAAGTTCAACCTCCTCATAGAAGTGAAAAAAGTAAACAGTTGGACCACTTGCAGTACACAGCTGAAGTGGCTGCCATCTTCTTTATTTATAAACAGTGGAGCGCGCCATTAAAGTCTGTACAGTATGCTCATTTTTTTACTATGTTATTATGTGGTACAAAACGGGTATCTTAGGGGTAAATATTGAGGTCATGGCACCAATTAGAATTATTACCATAAGTTCTTCACTTCAGCTATAGCGTTTTCAGCTATAGCGCAGCCATGGCGGCACCAATTAGGAGTGATAGCCAAGGGTGGGGTGTATATATATTTTTTCGGAGGGAGGGGTGTTAAGTTTTTTTGCATGATTTTCTTGGTGTTTAGCATTACTTTGGATATTCCTATGTGTGTTTTGATGTTTAAATATAGCAAACTGACCTGATAACAGTGCCAAAATTAGAAGGGGTACTGTACATACTGTAGTGTATAGGTGGCACATTTTTTGGCTTTCAATGTTTTTGTCATAGTTTTCTGTGTGTTTAAAATTATTTTGGATATACCTATGTGTGTTCTGATGTATAAATATGGCAGAATGACTGATAAACACTGTCAAAATTAAGAGGGGTACTGTACAACAGTATGTATAGCTAGTGTGTTTTCTGGTTTTCATTTTTTTTTTTTACATGGTTTACTTGGTGTTAAAAATTATTTTGGATATTCCTATGTGTGTTTTGATGTCTAAATATGGGGGAATGGCCAGAAAACACTGCTAAAATTAGGAGGGGTACTGTACATACAGCAGTGTATAGCTAGGGTGTTTTTTGGTTTCCAGTGTTTTTTTTTATAGTTTTCTTGGTGTAAAAAATTATATTTAGTATTCCCATGTGTGTTTTGATGTCTAAATATGCTTGAATGACCAGAAAACACTGCCAAAGAAAGCAAAGGTACATTACAAGTAGGTTAGGTATAGGTTGGAGGTTACATAATGGGTATAGGTAGGGTCTGGGTATAGTATGGGGATACTGTTCATTATCCGGACATTGCCACTACCCGGACATGCCTTTGGCTCTATTATGTCAGATAATTGAAGAAATACTGTACACACAAAATTGTCCTCCAACTTATCAGGTCTTCTCCTATGCCGCTTCCGATGTTGTCCTTGCTCTTCCACACATTCCACTCCGGAAATGACTTGATCTTCTTCCTGATTCACCTCTTCGGACTGTCACCATCCTCTTACACTTCAGCTCCTTGGTCCTCCTCAACATCATTGGCTACAGGTGTGCATGATTCTTCAGGGACATCTCAGCTGTACTGTCCTGGCCCATGGATCTGCCACAGATGATTTTCGCGTACCATCTTTGAGCGAGATTTCCTGCTTCCCCGAATCTGGTATGATGCATCTGACAGGTGGTCCATCACAGTGTAGGGACCATCTCACAGGCTCTGCAGCTTCGGTGACTGTCTCTCGTTCTGCTGAGGATTGTATAGCCAAACTTTGTTACCATTCTTGAAGCTCACCTCACTTACCTTGGCATCATACTTGTGCTTCATCACTTCACCTGAAAACTTCAGAGCTCCTCAAACCTGATGTACCTCAGTCAGCCTTGCCTGAAGATGCTTCGCAAAGCTGGAGAAACTGTTAGGCAGCTCTTCACCAGATGGCCTTCCCACTAAGAAATCTACTGGCAATCATAACTTATGGCCCACAATAGTTTTGCTGGGGTGTAGTCGGTAGACTCGTGGGATACAGACCGACATGCCATCAGCAACGCAGTTAATTTCTGGTCCAGTTCCACCTGTCTTTCTACACAGTATTTGGCCAGTTCTTGCCCAGGGTCCAGTTGAATTTCTCCACTATCCCATCTGATTGTGGCCTTAGTGGGGTTGTCCTGGTTTTCTTGATCCCCAGTAACTTGCAGCATTCACAGAACACAGCACACTTGAAGTTTCTACCCTGGTCTGAATGTTGCTCTTGCACCATCCCAAGATGACAGAACTGGTCAACCAACACCTGAGCAACAGTCACGGCCTCTTGACTGGGGATGACATAGGCTTCTGGCCACTTTGTGTAGTCCATGGCAACATATGTATACCAGTTTCCTCTTTCAGTAAGTGGCAGAGGTCCAGTAATGTCCACCGCGACTCTTTCCACTGATGCACCCACTTGGTACAACTGAAGGGGGGTGCAACCATGTTTCTTGGGTCCCTTCTTGGCACAGCATACATCACAGGACTGACATCACCCTTCAACATCCTGATGCATGCCGGCCCATTAGAACCTCTATTGCGCCCAACTTAGAGTTTTCTTCACTCCCAGTTACCCACTAGTGATCTGGTTGTGAGATACTTCTAAGACCTCAGACCTCATTATCTTCAGAACCACCAGTTGCCACTACTTGCTGAGGCCATCGGGGGTCTCCCACTGATGCTCCGGTAGTCCGTTGTTCAAACAAAGAAGATTCCTCTGACTCCAGCAACTCTTCACATGGCTGAACCAGGAAACTACTTCACAAGATGGTTGCACTGTACTCCACTGCAACCACTCTAGCACTGATTGTAAATCTGTATCCTCCATCTGCATCCTACTTCAGGGCTTCTTAAGCTGACACTAGCCCTGTCACTACAGTACGGAGGCATTTCTTGCTAAAATTCCCATTCCCACTTCACTGCTTGTTGTCTTTTCTTCCATCCACTCGCACACCATCAACTGAAGTCCTCTTGCATTTCTTTGGTGATGGGGCTTCTTGGGAAAAACTGGCTGGTCGTCGTCCACTGTCACCAGCCTTTATTAATTTACCCGCGTCCTTCTCGTCTCCTGCAGCCTTCTTCTTACCATCCTTCTCCTTTGGACAATCATAACTGAAGTGTTCCACCTCACTACATGCCCAACGCCCTTTTGTTGCAATCGTAGGTTTCCTTGCACTGTTCTGTTCTTGCTCCTTCTTCCATTTGTAACAATCCACCTTCTTGTGTACAGTGCACCCCCACACAACGCAAATTCACATGATGCGAATCACCTACAATGCGAGGTCAACCCAGAAAATGCCTATTTTTATCAAATGCGAAATCTGTGAATCGAACTTCCCAACATGCGAATCGGCTGTATGATTTCAAGGCAAAAATGGACTTCCCACCATTACTACGAGTGTCGGGCTGCACAATGCGAATCAGTCACATGAAGGAAGGTGGCTGGCAATGAGCCAGATTCAAAACAGTGGACAGCTGGACAGCTATCTGCATAACATCTACCCACTGTCCTGTGTAAACTAACACTTCTCCTCCACATTGCCGTGAGAAGACATGTTGTACCTTGCATCCTGTGGTCCGTTTTAGCATCCTAGCAGTACCCACCTGTTCTTCTTGGTCTCAGCTATCGACTTTAAAGGCTTTATGGCACCTCCTTGAGACCTCAGCAATAACAGTGAGAGTAACGGGGCACCCCGCCCCACGGGGTAAGAGTAAACGCCTCGAGCCTCGAATACCCACCCACCCCCTCCGTTCTTAACAAGTCCAGAAGTCACTTAAATAAAGATACATGTTATCTATTTGTTGTTTTATTTGTTGGCCCAACTTGAAGGACTGTTAGACAAAGTATTAGCAGGGTAGAGTAGGCTGGAAGGGGACCCGAAGACCAGGATCTGAGTGGGCTGTCCACCATATATCATTTTTCCCATAAGTTCTTTGGTTCACACAATGCGAAATCGTAGAATGCAAAGGTTTCTGCCGCCCATAAACTCGCATTGTGTGAGGGTGCATTGTACTCTCTTCCCACAGAACCAGCAAGCTCCTCTGATCTTCTCCTGTTCCCCCTTCCACTAGTAGCAGTCCTCTTTCCTATGTCCTGGCTTTTCACAATACAGTACCTGCAACTTCCTTCAAATTTCACTGCTTCACGTACCTGCCCCTTTCTTGCCTTGAATTCTGCACTACGACCTACCTGCAAACTGGATGTACTGGACTTGATGTAGGACTCAAATTCCAGAGCCCTGACTAGTGCTTCTTGCATGCTTCTTGGCTCTGCCTGCATCACGTGTACTTTCAACTCTGCACTGTCAAGAGCATCAATGAACTGGTCCCTCAGAAGAATAGCCAGCAGGTTAGGTGCTGTTCCAGGGTACACCTTGTGTGCTGTATTCTCCAGGTCCAAGCTGCTGGAGGGACCTCAAGCCAGAACACGAGTGCAAAATCTTGCTCTGTAAACCTGTCTGGAAAATGGTCCTGTATCTGCACTCCAATGCTTCTACTAAGGAATGGTAACTGCTCCTCTCCTCCGATGACATCTGGCCCAGAATCTCCACTGCAACACCCCTGAGGCCAGTAGCAGGCTGCACTGCCCTCTGCCTATCATACCAACCATTCTGATCAACAAGGAAATCAAACTGCACATGGTAAGTTCCCAGGATACATTACCATCAAATTCCTGATGTTTCTTTTTAATTTGACCCCCATTATAGCCATGTATTTCACTGGAGTCACATGGAGGGACGGACTAGCAAATGAGGAAGTGAAGGAGCATTGTGGTGTAGATGTGGATGTGATGGGGAGCATCGGGAGAAACACTTTGGGGTGGTTTGGGCATGTGGAGAGGATGGAGAGTGAAAGACTGATGAGGAGAGTGTATGTGAGTGAGGTGGAGGGGGGGAGAGGGAGAAGGAGGCCGAGGATGAGATGGAGGGATGGAGTGGAGAGGTATATGAGAGACGGGGTGTAAGCTGGGAGCGGGGCAGTGAAATGGCAGGGGACAGAGCGACGTGGAGGCAATTTGTTTGTGGCCACTCCGTGCGGGACTGAGGCGTCTGGCAATAAATAGATAGATAGATTTTACTGGGACATCATAATTCAGTCCAAGACTCAAAACTCCTACATTCTGTTTACTCAACCCTGTAAAGCTACCTTTAGTTGCTTGGGATTCGTCAAGATTCACTATACACTGTCCATTTTTTTTACATGCTCCCTGTACACTAACCTGAGGCTCAGCAGTGCAAGATTTTTCAACAGCTTCTCTGGCTAATTATCTATAACTGATTGTCTGCATACTGTCTGCACTCCATCACAATTCTCTCACTAATCTTCAACTGGTTGTCTCCAAGGTGTCTGCACTCCATCACGTTATTACTTACCTCACACCTCTGCTGCTGTAGCTCTGCGTATAATTCCTCCGACAACTGTTGCTGTTCTTCCTTCATTTCCCCCATGATGGCATCTAGCTGTCCTTGCATCTTCAGTTGTAACTCCTTCCGCTGCTCCTGTAACACCTCTTGAAGTCGTTCATAACGTTCTTTCTGTTCTTCACTTTGTGCCTGTAATTGTTCTCTGAGTTCATTATTGAGCTCCTTCTGTTTTTCCCTTTGTGCCTGTAGTTGCTCTCTAAGTTTGTTCTTGTGCTCTTTCTTTTCTTCACTTTGTGCCTGTAGTTGTCCGTGGAGTTCATTCTTGAGCTATTTCTGTCCACCATTTTCTTCATGAAGTTGTTCACTTTGTGCTTGTAGTTGTTCACTGAGTTCTTTCAGCCCATCAATTTGTGCTCATAGTTGTTCACATTCTGCTTGCAGAAACTTCGTGATTGCAGCCAGGGACACCTCCTCCTGACTAGCCTGGATTCTCGTCTGTACACCTTCCTTCCACTTCCATGTCGAAGATTTGACTCACTGCAGCACTTTCTGTTCCAACTCCTGACACCACTTGTTACGTCCACGCTCCACACTGCCACAGGCTCCAACAGCAGTAGGTCAGTATAAGAAGGACATTGCCCAGTGAATCATTCTTCGCAGGGTCTGCCTTTGTATGTACAGTACACAAGATCAGCTCAGGCGTCGTAAACAAACATGGGCTTCTCACGTTCTTTGCCTATATACCAAGTAATTATATGGTATGCTCGCCAACTACACTTGACAGATTTCACAAGTGCTGGAGCTACACTAACTTCGCAAAGCCACAAGTCAAAATAAACTAAAGCTCCTCGATTCTCACCTCCATCCCTATATAAGCTTCCGAGATACTCGAATGATCTACCACATAATTGAAGCAGCAACAGTTCCCCCAAACTGGAGACATCCAAAATATACCAAACTTTTCTTACATCGTAGTACTCTAATTTATTTAGCATACAAACAATTTAAAAAAAAAACATAATTTAAGAAACAAACACCAAAATAAAGCATTATAGAGAAAAACAGAATAAAAATTAATGTATAACTTCACAAAAAAACTCCACTCACAATAGCAAGCTAACTGGCAACTCTGACTCGTAACAAGAACTGAGAGAACCACCGGGAATCCTCCAGTACTACCTAAGTAACAAATCCCGTTTCTCAACAATACCATTTCAGAACCAAAAAGCTCAGAGTCGTGGGAATTTTACCGACTCCGACTCCAACCAAAACAGACAACTCAATGACTCTGACTCCACAACCCTGCTAGTAAACCATACATTACTAAATACAGTCACGCCTAGTTAAGCAATGATAATGTGTCAAGTGGAAACTCATCACACAATGATTTATCATATGGCAAGGTCAATATAACTTGGATTCAACGGGGACAGGGTCTATGACTATGCGACCTAAAATCAAAAGTTCTTACCCTTTTAGGCTTGCCCTTGGTGTCCTCTGAAGCACCACGTTTTCCACTAGAGGCAGCATGCTTGCCAGGCATGATTTCCAGGTCACAAGTTTCAGTATTTCACACACAAAACTTACACTTCACTTAATACTGCACACTGCACTACGATGTTTGTTATGCACTTGACTGTTATATGGTGATAGAAATAGTGTTTCAATGGCCGTGCAAGCACAAAATGGAATGAAAAAGAATTGATCACAGCAAATGTAAACAGGTGACCATCTTGGGTCAAACAGCCAACAATTCTCGACTTGCACAAGAGGCACTGTGTACACATGGGACTGTCGTTTGCAACAACCAAAATTATCGCATATGCGAATTTTACCATCGTTATACCAAACTGGGTGTAACTTTTAGTTCACCACTGTAATGATTTATCCGAGAGCAAACAAACATATAGTAAAGCCTGACTGTAAAGCTACAAATAATACAAGAGATAGATGATAAAATGATATAGATTTTTTTTTTTTATGTCTTAATATCTTTGCTTCAGACTAAACAACAAGTTAAACATGCTTATCCTTGACCAATTAAACAAATTCAAATGTCAAGATCTGTATATAGTTTTGCAAAATGTTTACTGCCATAAAAAGAAAAAAAAATAGAATTACATACTTTCTCTTGTATGATTTACTTATTTTTCTGAGCAAGCGGACTTTGGGGGGAGGCTTGACTGGGGTTCCGCCGGCACAGATCATGGGTCCGGGGCGAGATGGGGCTCGAACCTGTGCTAGAGGGTACAGGGCATTGCGGTTCCCAGGCTGCCGCTTCCGCTCATTAGAGAGGGGCCCGAACCTGGGAGTAGCGCCCCAGGAGGCTGCCCTATCAGTGGGTGTATAATGGCGGGGCAGTTGCAGTGCCAAGCCGCGCTTGGAGGGTGTCCCTGCAGGTGTCCTGGCAGGGTGCCCCGAGGCCACTACCACAGCCACTAGTAAGCTGGTGGGCTAGGGGTCCCAGATCCATTGCCTGGACCTGGGTCTGTGCAATGGGTCGGGCCTTTGGAATGTTTACCCCCCTTTATCTTACCGACTATGACTATGAACAAAAACAAGCACCAAAGCAAGCCTGACGACAGCAAATCACCCAGGGGGTTTAGGGTGGGTTCGTGGAATGTGGGAAGTTTGAGAGGAAGAGCAGGGGAAGTTGTTGAGGCATTTAGTAGGAGGTGGGTGGATGTGGCATGTCTGCAGGAAGTCCGGTACAGGGGTGGATCAGCCAGAAAGATTGCTGGGAAGGATTGCTACTATAAGNGAGATTGTTAGGCGTGAGAGGGTTGAACTTGCAGGTGAGTCTCTTGAGTGTGTGGAGGAGTTTTGTTATTTGGGAGACATGTTATGTGCCGGAGGTGGGGCTGGAGTTAGCTCGGTTGCTAGAGTGAGAAGTGGTTGGAAGAAGTTCAGGGAGCTGTTGCCTCTCCTGACATTGAGAGGACTCTCCTTACGTGCTAAGGGGTCTTTGTATGCAGCATGTGTTAGGAGTGTGATGCTGTATGGTAGTGAGACCTGGGCAGTAAAGGAAGAAGATATTCGCAGGTTTAAACGTACAGAAATGACAATGATTAGGTGGATGTGCAGTGCGTCCCTGCGTGCAAGGCCTGGGGGGGCTGGGTTTACGATAGAAGAGTTGAGAGGTAGGATGGGACTGGAGTGTATTGGTGTTGTGATGAGGAGAGGTAGGCTGAGGTGGTTTGGACATGTGGAGAGGATGGGGGATGATAATTGGGTACAGAGGGTGAGAAGTGTTAATATTGGGGGAGGGGTTGGGAGGGGTAGACCGAGAAAGACATGGGACGAGGTCATTAAATGTGACTTAAGGGTTAAGGGACTGAATAGGGAGGCTGCCAGAGATCGAGCAGCGTGGAGAGCCGCCATTAGGTGACCAAGGCCGACACATGCAAGCATGTTGGAGCCTTCAAAAACGAAACGAAACGAAGCAGTCTAAGCACAGCTCCAGTAAACTACACAAATGAGACAAATGCCAATATTCACTGCATTTAAAAATGTTTACTGAATAACTAAAGCAGTTATATAAGCAAGCATTTAGGTTATGTGTAGTAGCATATGAAAATGGCAAGGGGTTGTCAAGTGCTATCTAGGTCTAGAACTGGAAGTCCCAACTTTTATTTGTTCATAGCCCCATTGTTTACATCTCTGACCCACTGCTTCACACAGCCAGTATTTCTAAAACTGTCAGCCTGAAAGTGTATAAGGAGCTTGACTACAGGATTCCACAATAGGAATGACAATGATGATGTATACTTATAAAGAAAATACATTCATATACTAATGTAAATACAGTACCATATGATAATATCCCTGGAATGGTGAAAAAAAAAAAATGCCCATGTAATCACTGCATGTAAATAAATAATAAATACTGTAAATAAATAATTAATTAAAATAGATTAAAGGGTCAAAAGACAGGCACTAGACCCTCCAACTTCTTGTACTGGCTGAGTGTACAGTAATAACCTCACTACCTACCACTTGCATTGCAAGCAGAGCTGTTTCACACTTCCCACAATACAGAAAGGGGGAGAACTGATGATTCCTTGCTCTTCTGGTTCATGTCCCCAAAGGGATGAAAGACCCTTGCTGCAAGTTTCATTACCCCATATGAATATAGAAGAGCAAGCTAGAACAAAGTGTTCCCTTATCCACACACACACACACACACACACACACACACGCACGCACGCACGCACGCACGCACGCACGCCCGCACAGTAGTGNCTCTTCTGGTTCATGTCCCCAAAGGGATGAAAGACCCTTGCTGCAAGTTTCATTACCCCATATGAATATAGAAGAGCAAGCTAGAACAAAGTGTTCCCTTATCCACACACACACACACACACACACACACACACGCACGCACGCACGCACGCACGCACGCACGCACGCACGCACGCACGCACGCACGCACGCACGCACGCACAGTAGTGTCAGGCACAACAAACCTCACCCGACAGCAGTTGTTTTATTGCTGTTAATACTGAATTGGTGTTGCTGTTTAGTGCCAGTACAGTACACAATTAAAGTTTAAGGTAATGGCACAAATGTTTTCAAGTTACGTCCTCTGAAAATCAGTGATCTTGCATTTGACCTTTCAAGGTCACTCGGGGTCAAAGATCATGGTGCCAAATAAAAGCCTGTATGAGACTTCCTATATCTTGATAATAGTAAATAACAATCTTCAATGAGTTTCAAGTTATAGCCCCCTGAATATCCATGACCTTGAGTTTGACCTCTCAAGGTCATTTACAGTCAAAGGTCATAATACCAATTAAAAACCTATACAGGACATCCTATATGCTGATCCATCCATCCATCTATTATCCAATCCTATGTTGCCCCATGAGAAGAGTGGGAGCCCGGGGCTAGGCAAGTTGGTTCTGACATTTAAGATGAGAGTGACCAGCCTCACTCATCCCTGAGTGGCATTACATTAGCAACTAACCCCAAACACCCCTTGGATATAAACCTATCAGGCACCATAATCTGGTTATATGGTTACCACCCAGCACAGTAAATGGCTTCCCAGTGTACAGCAAAACCATTTGCCTTAGTATCTCAGTGTTTAGTCATCCATAGGCAGAAGGAAGAGAAAAGAATGAAGGAAAGAAAGAGGAGGGAGTGTAAAGCCACCCATAGGCAGAAGGAAGAGGAAAGAAAGACAGAAGAGGGAGTGTGAAGACACCCATAGGCAGAAGGAAGAGGAAAGAATGAAGGAAAGAAAGAGAGATGAGGGAGAGTAAAGTCATCCATAGGCAGAAGGAAGAGGAAAGAATGAAGGAAAGAAAGACAGAAGAGAAGGGAAGGAAGAGAGGAAAGGGCAGACACCCAATGCAGCACTATATCGAGTGAGTGGATGGTGAGCGCCCTCACCTACCTGATAACAGTAAATATCTCTCTATCTTCAACCAGTTTCAAGTTATAGCCCCCTGAATATCCAATACCTTGAGTCTGACCTTTCAAAGTCACTCAAGGTCTAAGGTCTGGCACCAAAAGAAAGCCCAAATTAGGGGTTCCTGTATGTTCGCCATAATAAATATCTCTCTCTTCAACTGGTTTCAAATGACAGACCTCTGAAAACCTGTGACCTTGATTTTGTCCATTCAAGGTCATTTGATTACTTTTGGGAAAAGTGGCCACACATCCTGAAAGTTTCACATAATTTTATTCAGCAATTTTTCTATAATTTTGCTAACAAAGAAAGAAAGAAACAAACAAACAAACTCGACCAAGGGGGGCAGCCTGGTGTAATTTACACCAGGCTGGAATCAATTACACCAGGCTGGAATCCCTCATCTAAGCCGTAAGTCCTGTGTGGTACCTGGAATATTTTTTTGGACATGGGGGGCCCCCAAAGCTAAAAATGTTGTGAACCATTCCTATATTGTATGTATGTGTATATGAAAAAAATATTTCATGTTCTTCCATCAGCCTGTTTGTTTGTCCATCCACCCTTTCAGCAGCAGCTTCTGCCAACGGAAGCAAGTTGCAATACAGTATGTTTAGTTGTCAGTTGCCCACTGTCTGCATTTAGCAGTACTGCAGTATTGACAGTGATGATGACCCTTTGCTACACAAGGCAGGGAAGGAAGGAAAAAACATTATTTTCTTACTTGAATGGATTGAGTCTGCTGATCTGCTGTACATCAGGAGTTTCTTCCAGTATCCTTGACTTCAGCCACTCAAATCTAAAGAGAGTCTGGAATATGACAGTTACACTAAAAATTATTAAAAAATCACATGATGAGAGTGTTTAAGTACCTGGATGCAGTGATACAAAAGAGAGGTTCATGTGCAAAAGAACTGGAGACTAGAGTGGCACCGAAAAGGAAGGTGGCTGATACTATGGAGGCCTTGCTAAGAAACAGAAGTATGAGTGTGGCAGCTGCAAGAGGATTGCATGATAGAGATTTAGCATCTAATTTAGCATATAGTTATGAAACTATGGTGTGACATGACAATTAAAAGTCAAGAATAAGGGCAGTGGAAATAAGGCTGCTGAGGAATGTGTAGACTGTGTGTGGAGTGCAGAGAATGGACAGGAAAAAGAATAATATGATTCATGCATGATATGGAGTAGGGAAGGCTGTAGACACCAGAGCTGAAGAAAATCCTTAGATGGCATGGCCATGAGGAAAGAATGGGTGTGAATAGAGCAGTGAAAGGGGTTTACAGTACAGGTATACCCTGGTTTAACAATGCAATTGGATAAGTAAAAACCCATCGCTAGGCTGGGTATCGTATATCAGGGTAGAGTTAACATATAAAGTATAGCGTTGCATCTTTGACCCTTGGTCTTCCCACAATCAAGTCCTAAACCCACCCAAATAAGTCCAAAAACAAGTTTCTAGCTAACTTAAACCCCCAAAACAGCTTTAAAACAAGCTAAACTAAGCCTAAAAGAGGTTTATAACTCACCGAAACACAAAAATAAAATCTGAAAATTGTCAAATATGTCTGGAAAAAAATCAGACTTAGTAAACTGTCCCCCAAATGACAATGTTCACCCCACCTATGACTATCTATCTATCTGTTGCCAGACGCCTTGATCCCGAACGGGGTGGCCACAAACAGATCGCCTCCATGTCACTCTGTCCCCTGCCATTTCACTACCACGCTCCCAACTCACAACCCCCCTCTCTCATATACCTCTCCACTCCATCCCTCCATCTCATCCTCGGCCTCCCCATCCCTTTCGCCCCCTCCACCTCACTCACATACACTCTCCTCGTCAGTCTTTCACTCTCCATCCTCTCCACATGCCCAAACCACTTTAACGTGTTTCTCCTAACGCTTCCCATCACGTCCTCAACCACACCACAATGCTCCTTCACTTCCTCATTTGTTAGTCTGTCTCTCCATGTGACTCCACATGCTCCTCTCAAATAACTCATTTCCACTGCTCTCACTCTTGACTTCTGTCCTTCCAACAGGGTCCAAGCTTCACTTCCATATGTCAGAGTTGGTATCACAATACTGTCATGCAACAACTTTTTCACTTCCATGCTCACCTCCCTGTTTCTTATCACTGCTTTCAACGAACCAGCAACCTTCCTTCCCTGCTGCACCCTTTCGAGCACTTCACCCTCCAGACTTCCATCCTTACTCATCACACTGCCCAAGTACTTAAATTCACTCACATTCTCCATATCCTTCCCATCCAATCTCACTGTACATTCACTGGCTTCACTTCTCTCGAAGATCATCACTATGACTAAACACATTAATCTAAGTCTAAAAACACTTTATGAATCAGCTGAAACACAAAATATAAGTCTAAAATATCATCAAAATCGGTATAAAATCTAAACCCATTGTTAAACTGGGGTTTGGCCATCGTTAGGCGGGGTATGGTGGCATTTCTGCCCCCATCACTAAGCCAGGGTATCACATCTAGGAGTATCATCTCTCGGGTTATACCTGTACAGTATTGTATCTGAGCAACTCTGCAGGTAGGAGGAGGCAAGGTAGGCTCAGAATAAGGTGGATCTGTATTGGTAAATGAGTATGTGCTATTGCGAGGCATGGAGTGCAATGTGGCTAGGGAAATGACAGCAAACTGAGCTGAATGGAAGAATTTTGTTTGAAGGAGAAGATGACACAGGCCTGGCATCCATTCTTTCCTGGTGAAGTGATAAGATGCCAGACTGACTCACAGTGATGGATGGTATGAAGCAAGTGATTATGCAAGTGTATGCTTGTGAGGTGGAGTCAGAATTCCAGGGCTTGAATGGTGAGTTACTGAAAATGTGGCCTATTCATCTGTGCTGATTTTTATACGTTTCACCTTCTATCAATTTTTTTGCTCTAGCTATCCAAGCTCTAGCTCACCCCATCCTTGGGTGCAAAAAGTGGTATGAATGTTGATGATGATGATGATGATGATGATGATGATGATGATGATGAACCACATGGTATGAATCAATGTATATTCAACTAATTCGAGTGGTCAGGATCTGGAAAAAGTAATGTCTGATGATAATGACTGAGGGTAACACTGAAGGAGCAAGACCATGGGCAGTGTGGAGAAAAATGAGTGAGCAGGACAGGCTGACATGGTGGAAGGTGGTGAAGTATGACAAGGGACATTACTCTGCAGAGATGGGCCTAAAAAAATTTATTATAATCCATCTCTTAAAAAAAAAAAAAAAAAAATCCTGTTAAAAAGACATACTGTACTGTTATACCTCTAAATCATTTCTATTACCTTACATTTTGCTTTGCTAAAATACAATACAGTAACTCCAATTCTAATAATGGCTGTACCTGAATTATAAGGTTAAAAAAAATTTAGTACACAGTTTATAACAGCACTTTCATTACCATGCTGTAATAACTTAACCAGTAAACTGCGACTTACTCAGCATCTCAAAAGATGTGGCTTTGAGTTTGGTCAGTTTCTCAAAGCATATTCTTTGAAGTCTTGTGGACTGCTTCCTTGTGGTGATTCCAGTTATTGGATCAGCAACCCTCAGTTGAAACCGTTTTCTTCCAAATTCTACGTACTAATCAACCAGAATAATTTTTTCTAATTATGAGGGAAAAACATGTAGTGGTATCTGAGGTAAAGTGCAAGATAATGCTGATTTTGTTTGCAGTGTAGAGATGACATGATCTCTGAACTGAGTGACAAGCCAAATGGTTTCCTGTGACTAGTAAACCATTTACTACGTTGGGTGGTAACCATATAACCGGGGTTTCTGGCAGGGTTAAGCGTCCCCCAGATTCCCCTATCCAAAATCACTTAAATCATGGCAGCCGGTTCAGAGAGCCTTGGAGGGCCCAATACCTGCCCAGGGCCCCAACCAAATGGGAAGATTCGCATGGCCATGTGGAATGTGAGTGGTGTGAATGAGGAGAGAAAGAGGGTGGAAGTGGTGAATGTGTTCGAGAGTGTGAGATATGCCGTGATGGCATTGTGTGAAACAAAGATGAAAGGGTGTGAAGCGAAGGAGTGGGAGGGTGTGAAATGTGTAAGATCGGGAATCAATGGGCGAGGAAGATGCAAGGAAGGAGTTGCTTTGCTGATGAATGAGGTGTGGCAGAGTGGAATGAGAGACTACAAATGTGTCAGCTCGAGGTGTATGTATGTCAAGTTCAAGTTTGAGAAGGTGAAAGTCGTAGTGATTGTAGCGAATGCACCGAGTGAAGACAGGAGTGAGAAAGACAGGTTTTGGGATGAGCCGGATGACATAGTGGGAGAAATGCCAAGGAGCTATAAAGTGATTGTAATGGGGGATATGAATGGAAGAATAGGCAATGGTCCTGAGGATGACATAATGGGTTGTTATGGAGTACCAAGAGAAAATGATAATGGCAGGTGACTAAAAGATTTGTGTCAGGAGAGGAGGTTGTGCATTTGTAACTCGTATCTCAAACACAAAGATGCACATAAATATACGTGGTACAGAGGGAATGGGGATCGTGTTGAAAGAAGCCTGACTGATTACGTGCTCATAGAGAGGTCGATACTGGGAATGGTTGCTGATACTAGGGTCATGAGAGGACGATGTGGAGGTCTGTCAGGTCACATGATTGTGGTATACAAGATTGAGCTGAGAGGAGTGAGGTGGATCAGGAGAGAGAGGAGCAGTCAGGGAGAAAGACTGAAAGTTGAGAAGCTAAGGATCAAAGAAATGGCAGATGATTACAGGATCAAAGTAGAGGAGGAGTTAGAATCAGTGAATTGGAATGAAATGGATCTGGACAGCCTGTGGAATGCATATAGGGATTGCTTAGTTAGGAATGCTAAAGCAGTGTGTGGTGTGGCAAGAGTAACAACAAAGAAGGAAGGTACGGCATGGTGGGATGATGAGGTTTAGAGAATGGTGGAGGAAAAGAGGAAGAAATGGCTAGAGTGGCTACAGGACAGGGGTTCAGTTGAAGTAAAAACTGAATATACTGAGAGAAAGAAGCACGTAGAGAGACTAGTGAAGAGGAAAAAGAAGGAGGTAAATGATGATCTAGGAAGAAAAATGAATGCAAACTTCTCTGAAAATTGGAAGTTATTCTGGAAAGAGGTGCGGAAATGTAGAAGTGAAGGAAATGCAATGGTCTGAAGGATGCAGGTGGTAGATTATTAACCCAAGGGGATGAAGTAAGGACCACTTGGAAAGAATATTTTGAAAGCCTGATGAATGGGAACAGAGACAGCAGAGCGGCTGTAAACATGATTGGTTTGGGGGATGTGCAGAGAAGGAATGCAGTGCCAAGAGACTTGACACTTGCACAGGTGAAGAGTGCTGTGAAGCGGCTGAAAAATGGGAAAGCAGCTGGGGCTGATGAGGTGTATGCAGAGATGATTAAGTGTAGTGGAGAGAGTGGAATGAAGTGCTTGTTGGAGATATGTAAGAAGGCATGGATAAGTGAAACTGTGCCAGCAGTGGAAAAGGCTGTGACTGTACCCCTGTACAAAAATAAAGGTGAGCGAAGTGAGTGCAAGAATTATCGTAGCATAAGTTTACTGAGTATGGTAGGGAAGGTATATGGAAGAATCATTATGGAGAAAGTAAGAGAGATATCAGAAGTCCTAGTGAGTGATGAACAGGGTGGCTTTAGGAGTGGCAGAGTATGTGTGGATCAAATATTTGCAGTGAGACAGATAACAGAGAAGGCTTGTGAGAAGGACCATAAGGTGCTTATGGCATTCATGGAACTGGAAAAAGCATATGACAACGTAGACAGAGAAGGATTGTGGAAAGTTTTGTGCATGTACGGTGTAGATGGTAAGCTGCTAGGTGCCATCAGGAGTTTTTATGATGGTAGTGAAGCATGTGTAAGGGTTAATGGGCATCTCAGTGAATGGTTCATGATTGGTGTGGGAATGCAGCAAGGTTGTGTGATGTCCCCATGGTTGTTCAATATATATATATCTGGATGGGGCGATGAGAGAAGTAAAAAAATGAGTAATGCAGAGGGGGATGGCGATGGTAATGAATGGTGATGGATACTGTTGTATACTGATGATGCAGTACTACTTGCAAATACCGGACAAGAACTTGGTAGACTAGTGTAGAGTTTTGCTGATGTCTGTGAGCGTCGTGCCCTGATAGTAAATGCAGAAAAGAGTAAAGTGATGGTTATTGAGAGAGAAGGTGACTACCAGTGCGATGTTACAGTGAATGGAGAGAGACTGGAATTGGTGAGAGTTCAAATACCTGGGTACAGTGATAGAAAAGAGAGGAAAATGTGCAAAAGAAGTTGAAAGTAGAGTGACACAAGGAAGAAAAGTAGCTGGTGCAATGAAGGCCTTGATAAGAAACAGAGGCTTAAGTGTTGCAGCTGCACAAGGCTTACATGAAGGAGTGTTAGTGCCAACTTTAACATATGGATGTGAGACTATGGTGTGGCATGAAAATGAAAAGTCAAGAGTAAGAGCAGTGGAGAAAGGACTGCTGAGAAATGTTTGTGGAGTACAGAGGGTGGATAGGATACGAAATAATGTGATTCGTGAAAGATGTGGAGTGAGGAAGTCGGTGGACGTCGAAAGTGAAGAGAGTGTACTGCGATGGTATGGTCATGTGGAAAGAATGGATAACAATAGAGTGGTGAAAAGGGTATATCTGAGCAAATTTGAAGGAGGGAGGAGGCGAGGTAGGCCAAGGAAAAGGTGGAGACATATGGTGGATGAGTGTGTGAGGAAGAGAGGTTTAGAAGTTGGTGAGGCTAGGGAACTGACAAGAGATCAAGCTGGCTGGATGAGTGTTGTGAGAAGAAGTGCATGATCAGGGATTTCGGCACCCCCTTTTAACGTGGCAGCGTCCGGATTGACTCTATCGGATACATTTGTGTGAAGCTACAAAACGTGGTGAATGTTTTTGGCATATCCGATAAAGCCAGGATTCTGGGGGCTTGAATGATGAGTGAATGGAAACGTGGCCCATTGGATTGGGCAAATTTGGACTTGTCTGGACATTGCTACTCCTCACCCTAACCTAGGGTGGGAAAGGAGGTCCGGATGATGATGATGATGATGATGATGATGATGTCAGGGAGAGTATGTAGAGAGTGTTGATCACGAAAAGATTGATCTTGCTGGCGAGTCTCATGAGTGTGTGGAAGAGTTTTGTTACCTGGAGGGCATGTTATGGGCAGGAAGTGGGAACTAGAGCTAGCTCTGTGGATAGGGTAAGTAGTGACTGCAAGAAGTTCAGGGAGCTGTTGCTCTCCTGTAAAAGAGAGGACTCTCCCTCCATGCTATGGGATCCATGTATGCAGCATGTGTTAGGAGTGTAATGCGTATGGTAGTGAGACCTGGGGAGTAAAGGAAGAGGATATTCGTAAGCTAAAACATAGAGAAGTGAAAGTGATTAGATGGATGTGTAGTGCATCCTTGAATGCGAGGCCTGCGTGGGCTAGGATTATAACTGAAGAGTTAAGAGGAAGAATGGGACTGGAGTGTATTGATGTTGTGATGATGAGGGGTAGACTGAGATGGTGTGGGCATGTTGAGAGGATGGAGGATGACAACTGTGTACAGCAGATGGAAAGTGTCAATGTTGGGGGTAGGGCTGTGTGTGACCTCAGGGATATGGGACTGAATAGGGAGGCTGCCACAGTTCAAGCAGAATGGAAAGCTGCCATTAGGTGACCAAGGCCAATGTATGCATGCATGCTGGAGCCTTTGTAAACAAACTTTCATCAATCAACTCACATCTCAGGATATGTCCTTTATTCTATCTCATCCCACGTTGGTTGCAGTGGCATATTAGATGTGGAGGTTGATTCAAAGGACACTTTCATCTCAAACCATGCATTGTATTTCTTTTGGTTTTGAAATTCTGAAACCCTCCTTGTTAAAAAAAAAGGGGGCTATCAGTTTCAGAAATTACTGTATAAGTAATCTTCCCACTATCCGACATAACAGAGCCAAAGGCATGACCGGAAGTGGTCTTATCCGGATAGTGGTCCTGAAGCTCCAGCACTGGTCATTCATGACCTAAATCAGAAAACCACCTCCCTACCTCCCTACTGGACATGCATAGCACTTATTTAAGTCCTCTTTCACATAAATAATGCACACAAGGCTTGAATTAATTGAATTTTAACCAAAAAATTATGATTTAGAGGTGAGTAAGCCATAGGTGCTCACAACTTGCCAGCAAGTGTATCAGACATGGAAATCACTATGAAAATCACACTTTCTCACATAGTATGCATTAAATAATGAACACAAAGCATAAAACCATTGAATTTTAACCCAAAAATGATGAATTTGAGGTAAGTAAGGCATAGGTGTTCACGAGATGGCAGCTTCGTGTAAGTACCGGACGTGGCAATCACCATGAAAATCATCATTTTTCACATCTTATGCACTAAAATATGGGATACAAAGCATCAAATAAATAAATTGTTACTAGAAAAAGAGTTAGTATGGTAAAGGTGCTCACTGTTCACCAACAGCACTGGTCATTCTTGACCCTAACCTAACCTAACCTGAATCAGAAAACCACCTACCTACCTCCCTACTGGACATGCATAGCACTTATTTAAGACCCCATTCACATAGATAATGGGCACAAAGCATGAATTAGTCGAATTTTAACCCAAAAATGAATTTGAGGTAAGTAAGGCATAGGTGTTCATGAGTTGGCAGTTTAGTGAGCATCGGATGTGGCAGTCACTATGAAAATCATAATTTCTCACATCTTCTATCTATCTATCTATTGCCAGACGCCTCAATCCCAAACGGGGTGGCCACAAACAAATCGCCTCCATGTCACTCTGTCCCCTGCCATTTCACTACCACGCTCCCAACTCACACACCCCTCTCTCACATACCTCTCCACTCCATCCCTCCATCTCATCCTTGGCCTCCTCCTCCCACTCGTCCCCTCCACCTCACTCACATACACTCTCTTCGTCAGTCTTTCACTCTCCATCCTCTCCACATGCCCAAACCACCTTAACGTGTGTCTCCTAATGCTTCCCATCACGTCCTCAACCAAACCACAACGCTCCTTCGCTTCCTCATTTGTTAGTCTGTCTCTCCATGTGACTCCACATGCTCCTCTCAAATAACTCATTTCCACTGCTCTCACTCGACTTCTGTCCTTCCAACAGGGTCCAAGCTTCACTTCCATATGTCAGAGTTGGTATCACAATACTGTCATGTAACAACTTTTTCACTTCCATGCTCACATCTTATGCACTAAAATAGGGGACATAAATAAATAAATTGTTACCAGAAAAATTATGATTAAGAGTTTCGTATGGCAAAGGTGTTCACTGTTCACCAACAGCACCGGTCATTCTTGATCCTAACCTAACCTAACCTAAATCAGAAAACCACCTACCTACCTCCCTACCGGACATGCATAGCACTTAAGACCCCATTCACATAGATAATGGACACAAAGCATGAATTAATCGAATTTTAACCAAAAATGATGAATTTGAGGTATGTAAGGCATAGGTGTTCACGAGTTGGCAGCTTAGTGTAAGTAAGTAACGGACGTGGCAATCACTATGAAAATCATAATTCCTCACATCTTATGCACTAAAATATGGGATACAAAGCATCAAATAAATAAACTGTTACCAGAAAATTATGATTTAGAGGTGAGTTGGGCAAAATTGTTCACCAGTTGACTAGATTGTGAACGCATGTAGGAGACATGGTAATCACTGAGAAAATCACCTCTTTCACAGCCTGTGCACTCAAAAATGGGCCACAAAGCATGAAGTAAATAAAATGTAATCAGAAAAATTATGATTTAGAGGTGTGTAGGGCAAAAAATGTTCACCAGTTGACTAGAGAGTGACTGTAAGTAAGAGACATAGCAATCACTGAGAAAATCACCTCTTTCACAGCCTGTGCACTCAAATATGGGACACAAAGCATGAAGTAAATAAAATGTAACCGGAGAATGAGGATTTAGAGGTGATTAAGGAAAAATATTTAGCAGTTGACAGTGTACTTTGTGCTTTCTTCTTTTCTGCAACAGCCTCTCTCACCTCTTCAGTCCACCATGCTGTTCCCTGAACCCCCTTGCGTCTTCTCTTCACCCCACACACCACCTCACATGCTGCACAGATTTCTTCTTCGAATATCTTGCACACACCTTCCACGTCCCCCATCTGCTTCAATCTATATTTACCCAATTGCACCTCCACTTCCCTTTTATAGTCAGCCTTTATTCCATCCTCTTGTAACTTTTCTACCCTCTTTGTAACAAATACTTCCTCCTGCCCTTCCCTTCTTCTCTTCCTCCATCTTGTTTGGATTCTGATTCTGGCCACCACCAAGTGGTGGTCAGAAAGACCACTCCCCAAACCTCTATATACTCTTGCATCCATTACACATCTTCTCATCCTTTCATCCACACACACATAGTCAATCATTGCCTTCCATTCATTCATTCCACCGTCCACCCTTCTCACCACTCGCCATGTATACCTCTGGATCATTTTGTGCCTGAAGAGGGTATTAGATAACACCAACCCCCACCTGGCACAAATGTCCACTAAAGCACTGCCATTCTCATCCATCTCTGCAGGCACACCCCACTCACCAACCACTCCATCCACCTTCTCATTCTCTACTTTTCCATTCATACCCCCCCTGGGGGTAGGGGGTTTTCAAGAATTCTCCCCCAGTATCCCTGCTTGTCGTAAGAGGCGACTAAAAGGGTTGGTGGTGGGTTAGTGCCCCACCCCGTAAAAACAACTAACTAAAAATACGAACAGCAAGCCTCGGACCAGGACTGACCAAAAGTTGACGACAAAGGAACGGACAGAGGACGAGATAAAGATTGCGACCTGGAATGTGAGGGGTATGAATGATGAGGTGAAAGAGTGAGAGATTGTACAGGTGCTTGAGAGTGCGAAAGTGGATATATGTGGAATAACTGAAACTAAATGGCAAGGTGAGAGTGTGAGAGAATGGGAATATGGGTGGGGTATATGCGCAGGAGTGGGTGAGAATGAGAGGGCGAAAGAGGGAGTGTGTATTGTTGTGAGCAACAGGTGGAAGGAGAATGTAAGAGAGTATGGATCAGTTGGGTCAAGGATTGTGTGGGTAAGAGTGAAAGTTGGACTATAAATGTGGGCAACTGTGTGCGTGTATGCGCAGACGCAAGATCGTGTAAGTAGAGTGAGAGAAGAGTTTTGGACAAATGTGGAAGCCTGCTTGGAAAAGTTTGAAAGGAATGAGAGAGTGTTTCTGATTGGAGATATGAATGGAAAAGTAGGGAATGAGAAGGTGGATGGAGTGGTTGGTGAGTGGGGTGTGCCTGCAGAGATGGATGAGAATGGCAGTGCTTTAGTGGACATTTGTGCCAGGAGGGGTTGGTGTTATCTAATATCCTCTTCAGGCACAATATGATCCATAGGTATACGTGGCGAGTGGTGAGAAGAGAGGACCGGGGAATGAATGAACGGAAGGCAATGATTGACTATGTGTGTGTGGATGAAAGGATGAGAAGATGTATAATGGATGCAAGAGTATATAGAGGCTGGGGGAGTGGACTTTCTGACCACCACTTGGTGGTGGCCAGAATCAGAGTCCAAACAAGATGGAGGAAGAGAAGAAGAGAAGGACAGGAGGAAGTATTTGTTACAAGGAGGGTACAAAAGTTACAAGAGGATGGAATAAAGGCTGAATATAGAAGGGAAGTGGAGGAGCGATTGGGTAAATATAGATTGGAGCAGATGGGGGACGTGGAGGGTGTGTGCAAGGTATTCACAGAAGAAATCTGTGCAGCATGTGAGGTGGTGTGTGGGGTGAAGAGAAGACGAATGGGGGTTCAGGGAACAGCATGGTGGACTGAAGAGGTGAGAGAGGCTGTGGCACGAAAGAAGAAAGCATATAATGAGTGGATGAGGAACAGGGGCAACGAAGAAGCTGAGAGACGGACGAAAGAGTTATATGTAGTGAGGAGGAGAGAGGTGAAAAGATTAGTAAGAGAGAGTAAGAAGAGAGTGGAATTTGGAAGGAATTTGAGTGCAAAGTGGAGGGAATGTAAGAAAATGTTCTGGAAGGAGGTAAAGAGAGCTAGACAGGGTGCCAACGAAGTCAGTGGGGGTGTGAAAGATAAAAATGGTAGATTACTAGTGGAGAAGGGAGAAAAAGTAAACAGATGGAGAGAACACTTTACTGAACTGTTGAACATAGAGAATGAAAGTAATGCAAGTATAAGTGGCTGGGGAATGGCAGGGAGGAGGGTTGTGAGAAGAGAGGAAGAAATCACCAGGATGGAAGTGGTGGAAGCAATGAAGAAAGTTAAAATGGGGAAAGCCCCAGGAATTGATGGAGTGTGTGGTGAAATGCTGAAGCATGGGGGAGAGATAGTAATAGAATGGATGTGGAAGGTGTGCAGATTGGCTTGGGAGGAGGGTAGAGTCCCAGAGGATTGGAAGTCAGGTATAATTATTCCTCTGTACAAAGGAAAAGGGGAAAAAGCAGTGTGTGGTAATCATAGGGGCATTTGCCTTCTCAGTGTAATAGGAAAAATATATGGTAGGATACTTATTGACAGAGTTAGGGAAATTACTGAGGAATTAGTTGGAGAAGAACAAGGAGGTTTTAGGAAGGGAAGAGGTTGTGTAGACCAGATATTCATTCTTAGATCC